>PVJN01024541.1:0-31020 GCA_004026805.1 Lasiurus borealis | reverse complement strand
GAGAGGGGAGGGTGGAAGGGAGAGAGGAGGAGGAGAGAGGAAGGAGGAGGAGGAGGAGAAGAGAGGGAGAGCGAGAGAGAGCATGCAAACTGCAATGGAGAAAAGCCGAGATCAGAAGGCAGGCCAGATGCAGGCATGGTGAGGGGCGTACCTGTCACCCCGAGTCACGCACCTAAAGCACCGCGGCTCGGCAGCAGCCAGTTGCAGCCAATTTATTTGAAAGCGGAGGGCGGGGAAGGGAGGGAAACTGCGGCCTCCGCCCGCCTGCTAGCGTGTCAGCCATCAGTGTCAGGAGCCGGAGCAGCGGGGCGCGGCGGAGCCGAGCGTCAACACTAACAAGAGGAGAGCCGAGCGCGGGCCTCCTGTTGCCCGGAGCTCCCACGGACATCCCCGGCGAGGGACCCCAAAAGGCAGAAATCACCCGAGCTGTCAGGGTCGGGCCAGAACCTGGCAGGCAGCGGCGGAGGGAATGAGGACTGTGCACAGCGGGGGACTGGGGCGGGGGGCGAGGGGCGATGATGTTTACGGAACAGGTCGTTTTAGGAGGTGCATGTCCAGGTCGTTTAGAAGGGGATCCCGTCTCTCCCGCAACCTTCCATTCTCTGGGTTGCCATGGATGCTGTCACCTCGGCCTCTGGCGGCCCACCCATCCACCCCGCCTGACGCGGCGAGGGGGACTCAGGTTCAGCCAGCCAGGCCGGGGGAGCGGACGGAGGGGGTGCCTGCGTGGAAAACGGGCCGTCCCGGACATCGACCGTGGCGGGTTCATTAGATAGCTGCTGACACCCCAGATTGATGTCTCTTTAAACCAGTACCCAGAGCCGCACCGGCCGGGGAATCGGAGATATCGATGGAACGCGCGCGAGCGTCGGGCCTCCCGAGACGTCCCTGGCCCAAGCGGGACCCATCCATCGAGGCGACTTGCCTTAATGATCCCGGTTCTGCGCATCACTTCCGGGAGGGGACGAGGGGTGTGTCTGTCTGCCGAACGTTTTTTATTTGTTTGTTTGTTTTGGGGGGGATGCTACCCCAATTCTAGGGACAGAGGGAGGACAGAGGGAGGACAGGGGGAGGACAGAGGGACAGCAGACCGGGCAGGGCCCCCGCTCACGCGCGCGCATGTCTGTTTCTCACCGCGGCCTCGAAGCCGCCGTCCGGTAATTAACATTTTTGCTCACGGCCTCACTTTCCCCCGCAGCGTGGCCGTGGCATTGACAGGGGACTGATGAATGGGCCGGCGGGGGCGCGGGGGCCGGCCGGCCGGGCTGTCCTCGGGGGGGAGGCGGGCGGGCGGAATAAAGTTGATGGTTTTGTTTGTGCTTAACCCTTCACCTCGGCGCTATCAATAGATTGAAGACATCATTTGTATCTGCAAGTGTTTCTTTAATTAAGACCTTCTAAAAATCTTTCCCATCGATTCCTTCCATTATCCCATCGACTGGCGGCAGTGGATCATGGACTTGGGCTCGGGCGGGAGGCAGCCCCGGGGGCCGCGGCCTGTCAGGGCCGCTGAGGCAGAGCCCGGGCGGGCGGCCGGCAGCCAGCCAGCGCCCCGGGCCGGCGGGAGCCCCCTGCACTCAGAGGAGGGGCCCGTGGTGGCTCGCTCGGTTGGGGTGTCCCGCGGGCCAGGTGGCCAAGCATGAAGCAGCCCTCCCCGGTCTCCTTGGCCGCTGAGGGAGCGGGGTCAGGGGCACCTGCAGGCAGGAGTGGGCGAAGGGGAAGAAGGAGTCTGAATGTGGACGTGTGTGTTTTTCTTTTAAATGCAAAACCGGTGTGGCTCAGTGGATAGAGCGTTGGCCTGCGGGCTCAAAGGTCCCGGGTTCGATTCCGATCAAGGATATGTATCTTGGTTGCGGGCACATCCTCAGTAGGGGGCATGCAGGAGGCAGCTGATCGATGTGTCTCTCTCATTGAGGTTTCTAACTCTCTGTCCCTCTCCCTTCCTCCCTGTAAAAAAAAATCAATGAAAAAAGTATATTAAATGCATTTTTTAATTGATTTCAAAGAGGAAGGAAGAGAGAGAGGAGAGAGAGAGAGAGGGACAAATTTCAATGATGAGCGAGAATCATCGCCTCCTGCACACTCCACACTGGGGATGGAACCTACAACCTGGGAGTCGAACACATGACCTCCTAGTTCATAGGTCGATGCTCAACCCCTGAGCACACCGTCTCAACATAAGCCACCCCCCGACCCCCAAAATCTAAGTGCCAGGCACGAGGCAGGGACAGGCCGCCATCTTCCATCACTTACGCTGTGGGCGGCGGCTTGGTGCCCCACCACCCATGTGGATCCGACTTCTCGCCAGAACTTTGGGTTCTCACATGTTATTTAGTTCATTTTTTGTTTTATCCATTGATTTTGAGATAGACTGGGAGGGAGGAGAGAGGGAGGGAGAGTGAGAAACATGGATGTGAGAGAGACAACATTGATTGGCTGCCTCCCACACCAGGGCTGGGGCTCCAACCTTTAACCCAGGTGCTTGCCCCTGACGGGGAAGGGAACCTGCGACCCTCCGAGGCACCGGCCGATGCTCTAACCATCGAGCCACACCGGCAGGGCACAGGGCGGAGCACTTTCTAACATGCTCCTTCCCCTTTCTGCACCAGGAGCAGCTTTTCCCCACAGCTTTCGGCGTTCCCTGGAGCACGGCTGTTCTCGGAAAGAGAATTCCCTTTTATGGCCAGGTCGCATTCACCGCGCCTCCTCCCACGGTCTCACATGTGGGTCGCTGCCTCTTTTTCGCTCATGTTAAACGCGGGGGTGGCTGTCCCGGTCTGGAAAATGTGTGTGCGTGCGTCTCTGTCACCCCGGGACAGCCTCTTAGACACGGAATCACCGGGTCAAAGGGTATGCGCGTTTTTAAAGGCTTCTGACACGTATGGCCGAAATGTTCTTCCCAAAGGTTGAACCGATCATAGCGGGTCCCCCCTCCGTCTGCGGGCACGTGCCTGCTGCCCTCCACTCTTGCAGCCCTGGAAAGTGTGTGTGTTCGTGCATGTGTGTGGGTGTGTGCATATGTGAGTGCATGTTTTTGGGTGTGCATGCATGTGTGTAGGATGTATATATGTGTGTGCTTGTATGTGCACATGTGTTTATGTGCATTTGCATGCATGCGTGCGCACAGGAATGTGTGTGGGTGTGTGCATATGTGAGTGCATGTGGTTGTGCGTGTGTGCATGCATGTGTGTGCATGTGCATAGGATGTGTATGGTTGTGCATGTGTGTGGGTGCACATGTATGCATGTGCATGTGTGCATGTGCGTGCATATGTGTGTGGTTGTGTGTGGGGGGGGTGCGCACGTGCGTGTGAACTGTTCCAGTTTGGTCGGTAGGAAAACAGTATCTTCCTGATCTCATTTACATTCTTTGGATTACTGAGGAGGAGGGGCTATTTTCTTCTAATTAAATGACTGTTACTATTTCTCTGGTGAAATATTCGTCCACGTCTCTTGCCCGCTTTGATCGGGATGGTTGGCTCTTCCTCACTGATTCGCCGATATCCTTTTTCTTCTTAATTAGGAATTTAATCTGGGCCCCCTTCCACGGGTGCTCAGATTCCATTGTTCTAGATGCCCAGCTTGGATTCTACATGTAGACACTGAGTGCCGTTTGAAATACCTGTTCCTGATGGCCGTGTCATTAATGTACTTTAAAAAAAAAACACCACAAAAAACCGGCCCCTCGGCCTCCGCTAAAAAAGAGATCCGAGAGAGAATCTGACAGCGCCAATCCAGCCCGCGGCCGCCCTCCCGGGACCCCGCGGCATTTTATTACAGTTGTCAGAGAGAAACCCCAGACCCAATAACGGTATTGTTTTGATCATCGCAATCCGGCCGCAGATCAACTGAGCAATTAAAATCTCTAAATAACATTCTCGGAATTGTCAAACAAAGGATTCGTTCCCGGCGGGAGGGACTATTTTGTTTGCGTGCGTGCGTGTGCGTGTGTGTGTGTGTGTGTGTGTGTGTGTGTGTAAGAAGATAGTTTTCTCTGCAGCGTCCATGCCAGTAAGCGGCTGCGCTAATTGGAATGTACAGAGGGACCCTGCCCGTTTAACAGCGCGTGACATCCTAATAGGACGGCGAGGGCCGGGGGACCGCTCTGTTCCCGGGAAAGGTGATGCTTCGGGCTCCGCCGGCTCGGGTGTCTTTCGATGACAGGACGGACGTCTCAGAAGGAGCCAGTCTGCTTTCCCGCAGCCCTCCCGTCTGCAAAAACGGTTTCCCGCGCGCAGGCCAGCAGCATCTTGATTTCGGGCTGTTTTTAGTGAAGTGCTGGGGATAATATATCGGAGGGGAGTTAGAAAGGGGTCGCATATTAAACCGCTTCATTCCAAATCCTAACTTGTCTGCCAGGTGAAGCCAGATTCCCCCCCATCTTATCCCAGCCCGTTCCTCCCTCCCTCTCTCTTTCCCCTCCCCCTCCTCAGGCTGCGGATTGAGTGCAGGCTTGGGACGGTTAATGACAATTTTCCCAGACAAGCAGGACTTAACATCAATATCCCTGGGCCTGAAAATCCATCCACCGGGAGGCAGGCGGTGAGCCGGGGGCCGGGGGGCCCGGCGGTGATGGTTTTATGATGGCTCGTGTGTATTTACAGTGTGTTTAAAAGACTCTTTTTAATTATCATTTGAGTGACAAAGCTTAATCTTTCGATCTTTATCTGCACCGCCTGCTGATGTATGTTTGCGAGGCCGCTAAAAAGAGGGAAATTTCGCCAAGCCAGGGAGCTCTCTGCCGGGTAATCAGACCAAGGAGTCGATAGATGATTAACCTGCCTCTCTCCTCTCCGGGAGAATAAAGGGGTCGCGTTATTAAACCTCGGAAGGTGGCCCGGGTTTTGGAAAGCGGCGTCCTAGGCCCACAGAAGAGCCAGGCGGAAGCGGGCAGCATCCGCATTGCACGCAGCAGGCGTGTACGGAGATATTCATTTTCCTAAAATGAATGTTAGAAAATCATTTGAGTGCTGCGCTTGCTTTGAACTCTACGATCTAGACACCCCCTCCCCATTGAAACCATGTTCTGTGCATTTCATGGACACATAGAGTGTGCATTTATGCATAGATGTATACACACATGTATATACGAACACATGTATGTGCACTGTCTAGATTACAGGCGTATAAATGGCCACGAGGAGCGGAGCAGCGGGTGTGACGGGACCCTGATTCTGTCAGATGTGAAGCGCTAGGTAAACCGGATGCAGTCCTCCCTTGGCCAGGCCCGGCCTGCCTTAACGTGCCTCCTCAGTGTTATCTCATTAGCGCCCTGGGTGGGGGGAGGGCCGGGGTGATCATTCCGCGCCGCCGCAGACGCGCCCGGGCGCCCGGTGAATATTGGATGCGGGGCCTGAGAATTAAATATTGAACCTCTGTCTGCAGCCTCCAGAGTGATGGGCACAGCCCGCGCCCTCGTGGAGAGCCCTTGTTTCCTAGAATAAGCGGCCCCGTTTTAAAGCAAAAGCAGAAGCGTTGCGCTGGCCTGGGTGCTTACCGAGACGCGCGATGAACGGATAAAGTGAAGGAGCATCCTCCTCCTCCTCGTATATAAAGGAACCCCAGGCTGCCAGAGGCGCCTCTCAAAAAAAAAAAAAAAAACAGATCTTGAAAGTCGGTTCGGATTGATTTGCAGATTCGAGGATGCTCAGGGCTCAGGTTGTGCCTGGATGAGATAAGGGCTCTGTCTTGCACTGCCCACGGCCAGCTGGTTTTATTGGCGGCTGAGAACTGGAGAGCGGACATTCCGCCCCCGGCAACACACTGTCCGAAGACACCGGCGCCCTGAAGGCCGGAGCCGCCGCTGGGAGCCCCGTAGACCAGCGTGGAGTCCCATAAAGCCACAGACCCCAGACCAAGCCCCCCACCTGCAGAGCGGTCCTCGGTTTGGGCCCTGACAGGGGATGAACTTGGCTGCGTGTGGACCGCTTTCTTTCCCTCGGACCGTTTCCCCAGCATCACCAGGGGGTCCGGCTCAAGGCCAAGGGCGCATCCCCAGCCACCACACCGCCAACGGCAGCGAGATGCTCCTGTGATGACGGCTCCGAGGTTGGGAGCGGCGGGCGGGGGGGCATGGAGTGTGGGGGCAGTTCAGCCAGATAAGAAGGAGAGCGTCCCGGGGAATCATCGAAGGCAAAGGATGGGGAGCTGCAGAAGGCACCGAGCGAGGGCGCAGGTCGGCGAGGGGGTGGGTCTCGGGAGCTGCCTCGGAAGGAAGAGGACAGCCAGGTGTGGGGGCCGCAAGGGCAGGCAGCCGGATCAAGCATCCAGATGATGGGAAGAGAAGATCAAAGACTCGCACAAAGTGCTGGGCCAGAAGGGCCAGGAAACTGGACAAGGGTGTCTTGATAATAAAAAGAGTCAAAATCGAGTTAAGAGGTGGGCCGTGAGCCCTGACTGGTTTGGTTCCGTGGATAGAGCGTCGGCCTGTGGACTGAAAGGTCCCAAGTTCGATTCTGGTCAAGGGCATGGACCTTGGTTGCAGGCACATCCCCAGTAGGGGGTGTGCGGGAGGCAGCTGATCAATGTTTCTCTCTCATCGATGTTTCTAACTCTCTATCCCTCGCCCTTTCTCTCTGTAAAAAATCAATAAAACATTTTTTTTTTTTGTAAAGAGAGATGGGCCGTGATATGATGTACCACGGTGGGTCAGTGGGACCTGTCCACTCCAACCCCCCTTCCCCGCCACATGCCGGCATTAAAGGGGCAGGCACACTGTCGGTAGAAGATTTAAAATGATAATGAGACGGACCAGAGTCCTTCTGCTTTTTTACTGAGCACCATTCTCTGTCCACTCAAACAGTGTCCGTGGGAGAACACACCTCTCTGAAAAGATCTCAGAGATCCCGGCCAGGGGGACTCGGTGGTTTTGCTTTGACCTATGAACCAGGAGGTCACGGTTCGATCCCCAATAGGGGGCGTGCAGGAGGCAGCCGATCAAGGATTCTCTCTCATCATGGATGTTTCTCTCTCTCTCTCTCCCTCTCCCTTCCTCTCTGAAATCAATAAAAAATAGATTTAAAAAAAATCTTTTGTTAGTTTAATTTCTGAATTACTCCTGAAGTTTACTAATATGTACATGTATATATACACATATGTTACAAATGAACACATTTTAACAGACCGTTGTGTAAACATTGCATCGATGCAATCAGCAACTGGCACGCACACCCCGAACCACACCAGTTGGTTTGCAGAGGAATCTATGGCCACGGGAAGCAGCTGAGCGAGCTCTCTGCGAGCGAGGTCCGTGTCTTCAGCCAGCACGGGGCCACCCCATCCCGCGTGGAGACTGCGGATCGGAGATAAGCAGGGCGGATGGTGATGAAGACAAAGAAACAGCTGCAGGGAGGCCACAGCCACCAAACCCTGGGACCACGCTACGTGGTTAAGATTTAAAACAGCAGCTGAAACCGGTTTGGCTCAGTGGATAGAGCATCGGCTTGCGGACTGAAAGGTCCCAGGTTCGATTCCAATTGGGGGCATGTACCGTGCTTTCAGGCACATCTCCACTGTGGGGCGTGCAGGAGGCGGCTGATCGATGTCTCTCTCTCATCGATCTTTCTGACTACCTCTCTCCCTTCCTCTCTGTAAAAAATCAATAAAAAATATATTTAAAAAAAGAGGAAGATTTAAAACAGCAAAGCGTTTTTACAAACTTCTCTGGGTAACGTGTTCATTCAGGGAACATTTTATTTATTTATTTATTTATTTATTTATTTATTTAAAATATATCTTATTGATTTTTAACAGAGAGGAAGGGAGAGGGACAGAGAGCCAGAAACATGGATGAGAGAGAGACATCCATCAGCTGCGTCTTGCACTCCTGCCACCGGGGATGTGCCTGCCACAAAAGTACATGCCCTTGAGCGGAATCAAACCTGGGACCTTTCAGTCCGCAGGCTGACGCTCTATCCACTGAGCCACACCGGTTTGGGCCTTTTTTTTTTTTTCAGGGAATATTTTACTGAATTTGAATGTTTTAAGTGCGTTGGAGTGTATTCCGTAGTGGTCCATCGATTCTTTTCAACGCATCCGTCAAGAAAATCCGAAGGCGCCCAGAGGTGTCACTCAGAAGCCCCGACGGTCTGGTGGTTCTCGAGAAGAACTGTGTTTTCAAGGCCTCCCTCGGACGCCAGCGCGCGGGGTCTCAGTCACGGTGGCCCGGTGCCGGCACTTCAGGGACGGACCCTCAGCTACACCTCGAGGCCGGAGCCGGGTTAACCCCGCTCTGTTCATCGGAGAAATGGCCGCGATCTGATCCTTCTCCCTAAATCACCAAGGAGCGGGAGAACCCTGCAAGGGACCTGGCCCAGTGAACCCCGGTCTGGACTGCCGAGTCAGGGGGGACCACGCTCCCGCCACGAAGCTGGGGTGTCCACACACTTTGTTCCACTTTCGTTGCTATTGTTCATCCTCCCCCGAGGGATTTTTCCATGGGTTTTTAGGGAGAGTGGCCGGGAGAGGGAGAGACACAGAGAGAGGAACATTCATCTGAGAGCGGCACATGGATGGGTTGCTTCCCACCTGTGCCCTCACCCAGGCCGGGAAAGAGCCTGCATCCGGGGCCGGTGCCCTTGACCAGCATCAAACCCAGGACCCTTCAGTCCGCCACAGGCCGGCGCTCTATCCACTGAGCCAAGCCAGCCAGGGATGTTCCACCCACTCTGGGTCCCAGTTCCTCCGAATCTTGCTCAAGAGAGGCCAGGACCTCCGGAGCAAGCTCTCCTTAGGGACCAGCACCCCCACCAACACCACACGGGTCTGTAGGAGAGGCGACCTCAAAGAATTGCTATGCGGAGTGGAGCCTGGGCCTCGGGGAGCCCGGTCCCCAAAAGCTGCCTCTGGTGAAGACGTGAGAAGATGAGGAGTTGGAAGAACTCAGAACGCTCTTCACACCGCCTTCCTCTGTGCTCGGGTCACGCGGGATCTATGAACTTATTAGGCTCCTCCCACCGTTGCGTACCCCCATGAAATTCGGGGGGAGCCCTGTCTCCGGGACAGGGTTTGCCGATCGATCAATCGATTGATCAATCAATCAGTCGATCAGTCATCTCTAAGGGAAAAATCGGGGTTAGGTTTCACGGAGGTCAGGGCCCTATCGTTTCTCATGCAACTTGAGGGGGTCCGTAAGCGTCCGTGTCTGATGAGAAGCAATTTTCCATTTAAAAACTTGCTCAGGTGGAAGGGATTCTTCTCCCTTCCCTCCCTCAGGTTCAAGGCCCCGTTTGGGCCGCAGCTGACGAAAAACTTGACGAGAAGGAAATGTGGGGGTCGCTGTTTTTTTACCGGGTTTGCCTCCTCCGTCCTTAACGTGGGGTGCAAAGCCACCCCGTCCCCCCGTCCGCCTATTTCCCTCCCGGCGTACAGAAGTGGTCCCTCTAAAATGCATTTTTTAAAATTGTGATTATGTTACCATGGCTCTCTCTGTTCCGTAGATTAGATTTTTTTTTTTATTAAGGGCCTTATTAAATAACTGGTGTTTCACCAACATCTAATTAAATCTTCTCTCTTAAATGGAACAGAAAATTATGGGCGAAAAGAAAGCATTTGCAGCAAGACTTTATTACAGATAAGACTGTTATTTGTTCATCTCAAGAATTTGAGATCAAATTTACAAGCAGCATCCTCATCGAATTTCTTCTCCGGGCGGCCGAGCCCGGGCTCCTTGAAAGCGGCCCATTATCACCCCCTTCCCCCCCCTGCTCCCCTGGATCCCAGGGTCCCCCCCGCCCCCCCGTGCTTGGCCACACGCCCACTGTTTAAGGTTACTTTCATTAATTAACCGAAAGTTAATTTCTTGGCAAGCAAAGTCTCCGATCTCATTATGTCGTCTTGAAAAGGCCAGAGCTTCGGGTTTTCGGGCCCCTTTGAAGGCCGGTGAGAAAGCCCGCCCTTTATCTGTAGGGGCGCGTCTCCGGGCTCCGCTTCATAGTC
The DNA here is from genome assembly GCA_004026805.1 of Lasiurus borealis. Classification (NCBI taxonomy): domain Eukaryota; kingdom Metazoa; phylum Chordata; class Mammalia; order Chiroptera; family Vespertilionidae; genus Lasiurus; species Lasiurus borealis. The sequence goes on along the minus strand of PVJN01024541.1, from coordinate 21,085 downwards.
CCGGGAATGGCTACGGCCCGGCCCGGCGGACTGCCGTCTGCGCGGCTTTTAGAAAGCCCTGGCCCCCCCGTGGCGAGAGGGCTCCGTGTCGGGACGGACGGGGAGGCAGGGACCTGTGTCCTAGGAAGTTCTGCCTCTTCCCTCTCGAAGGCCCGTGGTTAAAGCCCCTTCCCCCCCCACATCCTGCCCCCGGTCCGAGAGCGGAGCAGACACCCCGCCTGCATGCCTTCCAGAGTGCCGCTGCCCAGACTTCTTCTTCTGGGGCGTTTCCGGGCATTTTTGGGGGGCGTGGACACTTCAGGCGGGGCATTCACTTTATTGGAGCGACGAGATGTGCTTTGCTTCGAGGTGGGAGTGAGGCGTCCTGGATGGGGGCACAGAGTCCTGGGAAGGGGTTTGGAGCTCGCAGGCCTGGATTTGAGTCCCATTCTCCCCTGGGCCCGGCGCCATGTTCTTGAACCCCGACGTCTCCGTTTCCTTCCCGGGAAACTTGAAATGATCGCAGGAGAGTTAACGAACATGAAATAGACGAACTTTGCTGAAATTGGTTTGGCTCAGTAGATAGAGCATCGGCCTGTGGACTGAAAGGTCCCAGGTTCGATTCCAGTCAAGGGCATGTATCTTGGTTGCAGGCACATCCCCAGTAGGGGGCGTGCAGGAGGCGGCTGATCGATGTCTCTCTCTCGTTGATGTTTCTAATTCTCTATCCCTCTCCTTTCCTCTCTGTAAAAAAATCAATAAAGTATTTTTTTTTTAAAAAAAAGAAGAAGAAATAGACGAACTTGCACACAGCAGGTGCTGAGTCCCCTTCCCTCGACTGTCTTCAGTGGCTGCACATGTGTTCCAGATTCGAGCTTCCTTTTGATAGTTCGGGGGCTGGCCTCTCACCCGCTACCCCCAAAGGAGCGGTTTGGGGAGCTGCTCCGACTCTTGAGAGCATGTTGGGCGCGGGTTCGATGTGCTGGGCGGCCCCAGACGACGCTCCACCAAGGGCCGGGACCTTGAACCCCGTCCTGTCCCTGTCTCTCCGAGTCAGCGTCACCCTCCGCAGTGCGATCGGTTGCTTTCTGGAGCATTAAATTCAGCGAGTGGAGAGCAGCCAGCGTGTCCCTTCAGAGCCGGCCGCCAGGTGCAGGTCACACAGAGGGGACAGGCCTCCTCAGGTGGCTCCGGTCTCAGGAGCCATCCCGGTACACGGAGAAGCCATTTGCACCCCACTGGGTCCAGCCAGGTTGCAGACACAGCTGAGATTTACAGAGCCCGGGGCGGGGGTGGGGGGAGCCGGAGGTCTGCTAAGAGGGGGTCCCTCACGCCCGGAGCTGCTGCTACAGACGCCGGGGAGACTGGTTCTGTGCCCCATGCAAGCAGGTCAGAACCACTTGGGCAGAAAGTTCTGGATCTGGGAAAGAGGTGCCCTGTGCCTCCAGGGCCCGGGGTGCAGGCAGAGGTCCCAGGTGATGTGCTGGCAAAGATCCTGCCCCTCGGGTGCCTCTCTCACACCCCTTCCCCCCCCCCCCCATCATGCTTTTAGGCAGAAAGATCGCCCGTGCTATCGATTAGTCCCTGACCCGAGAACCCAGCAGCCTCCCCTGTGTGTGAAGGCTCCCGCTTTGGGATGGCGTGAGTGCGGGCAGTGAGGCTTCTGCCGGGGGCAGCTCCCCGAGGACCCCGCCAGACCCTGCCTCCGCAGTGCGGCCGCCACAGGCACGCCAGTTCTCATTACCTCCCGGCTGTCACACTGAGCCCCGCCCGAGACCATCTCCCAGCCGCCCGGTGCCCAGCCTCACCGTAACCTTGGAAAAAACACACCTTGTCTTCCGACTTGGGCCGCTAGGGTCTCTTGATGTCTGAGCATGTATTGCATCGACATGGTTAGATTTTTATTTGTGGGTTTTTTTATAATATATTAGAGGCCCCATGCGTGGAATTCATGCAGGAGTAGGCCTTCCTCCCTCCCCCCGGCTGTCGGCGCCGGTATCCCTCTGGCACCTGAGACCCAGGCTTCCCTCGCAGACCCAGCTTCATCCGGAAGGTCGACCAGAAGGACATCCGGTCTAGTTAGCATATTAAATCGCTTTTATTATTATAGATTTTTTTTTTTTTATTGACTTCAGACAGGAAAGGCAAGGGAGAGAGAAACATCAATGATGAGAGAGAATCATGGACCGGCTGCTTCCTGCACGCCCCGCACTGGGGATCCAGCCCATCCCCGGGCGTGTGCCCTGCCAGGAAATTCAACCCTGACCGCCTGGTTCATAGGTCGATGCAGCCAGGCTAGATTTCTATTTGTTTAACTTTGTGTTCTGTTGTGAGTGCGCTCATTCTCTTCCTCTTCTCCTCCTTCACATGCCATCCATGGCCAAAGCCCTACTGGCCTTTTTCCCTGTCCCATACCCATCGTTCCACATTCCATCCGCCACGCCCCTCACTGAAGAAAAAAATCCAAAGAACTTTAGGAAAAGGTATATGATTCCCAACATGTTAGGCATCAAGAGGAAGGGTGGCCGTGCACTTTTCTAGAAGGACGAGAGTGATGATGAATAACCCAGCCCCCCGTCCTGAAGGCTGTGTGTCCGTTGTTGATTTCAAGCCCAGTCTGGAAAAGCTGGAGACAGAGCCCTCTGACCCGCCGTCTTTAGGATGTGACTCCTCCTCCCCTCTCTTGGGCCTGAGTCTCTGAGCTCTTCAGCCTGGCTGAAAGGGCTTAAAGGACTCGGCTCCATGGTTGAGCATCGACCAATGAACCGGGAGGTCATGGTTCAATTCCCTATCCGGGCACATGCCCAGCGTTGTGGGCTCAATCCCCAGTAGGGGGCGTAAAGGAGGCAGCCCATCCCTGGTTCTCTCTCATGATGGATGTTTCTGTCTCTCCTTCTCCTTTCCTCTCTGAAATCAATAAAAAAATACATATTTAAAAAAATAATTTAAAAATTAAGAAGAAAGAAAGTGGACGAAGGTGTCTTTGGAGACCCCAGCTACCAGGTGTTTGAATTCGGCCCTCAGGGGGGTCGGTCTGTCCGTCTGTCCGGCATCCCAGGTTAGCGAGCTCCACACGCATCTCATTCTCCGCCTCGTAAAACAAGGACACGGCTTCCAACCGCAGAGCTTGGAGCCTCCTTCAGGTTTTTTGTGGTTGTTTTTTTTAAAGCGAAAAACGAATCCTAAACACCTGAGAGATGAGGTTCCTCATGGGAGCCCCCAGGAGCCTTTAACCGGGGCACAGTCCTCCCCCACAATTACAGACCGCCTCACGCTTGACTGGGGCTGTGTCTGGAGCAGAAAAGGACCATTTTTTCTGCTGCCGACAAATGAAGCAGGAGACCCCCGTATCCGGCCGGCTCACCCCGGCAGCCCGCTGGTAATCAACGAACCCGACGGCCAGGCCATCGCAGGATCTAAAGAGTTAATAATCGGCTCCGGCCCACAGCGATCGCACAATTAAAGGGTGAGATGGGCAGAGATGAAAAATAACATTGTGAAAACGCACCGCCGGCCCGCACAACACAGAGGTTTCACCGCGCAGTGATTTCGCCATAACCCTAATGATCGGCCCTTTTTCACTCATAATGGGAGGGAAAAAAAAAACGAATTGCAGGCAGGACAGGACAAATCTGGTTTAATCTGCGTTGTCATCCCCACCAGGTCCCGGCCCGTCGGTATTAACCTTGGCTGACAGAGTCACATGATGGACATAATTTCTTATAATTTACCAGCCATGGAGCTAACCTTTCTTCATCAAATATTCATAAAGGCAGGATTCTCAATGATTTTCTGTCTCTCCTCATATTTACAGCTTGTTGTCTTCTTCCTTTTTACAGTAATTTGGACACAATTGAAGTCAAATGGAATTAAAGTTAAATGCCTTTTTGCAGCCAAGGTGCCGAAAAGCAAAGCTTATTAAGGGGGAGGGTGGCGAACCGGGAATGGGAGTGGGGACCTCATGTGCCCCAGACCCTGGGCATCTCCAAGGAGTTCCCAGAGGCTGCTCTCCCCCTAAAAGCGAAAAAGCAGAGTCAGCCGGGGCAGAAAATGCCATTCTCACCCTGGCTGCTTTGTGTCTAGACCAGTGGTTCTCAACCTTCCTAATGCCACGTCCCTTTAATGCAGCTCCTCATGTTGTGGTGACCCCCAACCTAAAATTATTTTCATTATCACTGGTCTAGAGCATTGGCCTGCAGACTGAAGGGTCCCAGTTTCTAACTCTCTATCCCTCTCTCTCCCTCTCTATTAAAAAAAGAAAAGAAAAAGCAATAAAATATATTTTAAAACGCCTTTTAAACTGAGTCATCTTAGATGCGAAGCCGGCACTGACCCAGGGGCCTGGCTGGCCGGCCGGCCGGCCGTGGCTCTCAGCAGGCAGGATTGCCCACCCTCCCCAGCGGTCCCCACGGCTCGGAAGAGACAAGGAGCAGCATCAGTGGATGGGAGCTGAGCTGGGCGGAATGACACTATTCGGGGGGACTCAGGAGCCCAGTGAGGCCTGGACTGCTTTCTTCTCTCCTCTCCCGGCGAAAAGCAGGGCAGAGACTCAGAGGCAGTGGGCGACCTGATCCAGAGCCTTCCCTCCGCTCAGCCCTGGGCGTGGCAGCCAGGGCGGGAGGAGTCTCAGAGGATGTGTTTGCTTCATGCCGAGAAACACCTTCCCAAATGCCCTCATTCCTAGAAACGTTCGAGGCTTTCGCTCCCTGCTCAGCCTTCTGTCTGTTCCCATCTTATTTTATTTTTTATAATATGTTTCCATTGATTTCAGAAAGGAAGGGAGAGGAAGATAGAAACATCAATGATGAGAGAGAATCATGGATGGGCTGCCTCCTGCACGCCCCGTCCAGGGTATCGAGCCCGCAACCCGGGCATGTGCCCTGACCAGGAATCGAACCCTGACCTCCTGGTTCATAGGTTGACGCTCAACCACTGAGCCACGCCTGCCGGGCCTACATTGTTATCTTACTCAAGGAAGGCCTCAGGGATTGGATCGTGGGAAAGTGGTGATTGGAAAGACAGGGAGAAGCCACGGAGTTAATCGGTTCAGATGAGACACAGCAGCCGCTGACGCCTGAGAGGAGGAGCGGAAGAGCCAGCAGGACTAGGGCAGAGCGAACAGCAGGACGCGGGAAGGAGAGAAGGCCCGGAATCGGGGATGGGGACCCAGCAGACGCCGGGACGTGTTGAACTGTGACTTTTACGCAGCTTTGAAATGGGTGCATGTCATGCATTCAGCGGAAGACCACCATGTCCTGGACAAACTGGCCTTTTATCTTGGCCCGGATTCTGAATTTGGACATCCCTGCCGTTGGGACAGGACTCCCCTGAGCTTCCCGCGGTGTTAGTGCATGTGCTGCCGGAGGAGGAGAGAGACAGACGCAGGAACATCCCGCCTGGAGCAGGTTACAATGAACTTGGCGTCCAACAGCCAGTTGAGCCATCCTGCCAGCTGGCCGCTCAGCGGTTGGCACCAAGTGGTCTCCGGTTCGATTCCCAGTCCAGGCACTTGCCAGTGTTATGGGCTCGATCCCCAGCAGGGGGCGCACAGGAGGCAGCTGATCAATATTGATGTTTCTCTCTCATTGATGTCTCTGTCCTCTTACAGAATAGCTAAGCAGAGAACGAGGAAGTATTTCTAAAAACAGCAGTGGGAAGAGACTGACAGGTGGACAGAGCAGGGGGTGGGGGGTGGGGGAGCGGTGCATCAACTCAGATTTATTTCCCAGCTCACAGCTCCAAGGAGCATTCCAGCTTGAGAGTGGCTGGCTTTTTGCTGGTAAGCCATTGCCCTTTGCTCATCCTCAGGAGCCGGAGTGGGTGATGCTGCCATGGCCATCTGTCTGTCTGTCTGTCGTTGACTTCATGGGAGAAAATCCTTTGTAGAAAACAGGCTCTAGGTGTTCATCAGATTTCTGCATGATACCTGCTCCTCCCACGGGTTCCGACGAAGTTTCTAGATGCCGGAAACCAGGAGTGTTAGCCTTTTCCCTTTCGTTACCACGACTGTGCAGAACGGACCTAACTAGTGATCTGCGTCTGAGTAAGTGGCATGGAACCAAACAGTCAAAAATTAAAATCTTCAGCCTGGCTGGCATGGCTCAGTGATTGAGCATCGAGCTATGAACCAGGAGGTCACAGGGGGTGGACTGGGGGCTCGGTCCCCAATGTGGGGCGTGCAAGAGGCAGCCAATTCGTGATTCTCTCTCATCATTGATGTTTCTGTCTCTCTTCCTCTCTCAAATCAATAAAAATATTTTTTAAAAATTTAAAGTCTTTTTTTTTTTTTTTTTAAGAAGAAATGTTTTGAAATAACATAATGGTGCATCTTTAAAAAAAAAAAAAAATCCCAGCTGCCTTGAATTTCGGACGGTTAAGTTATTCCGGAATCCTTCTGAAGTCTGAGACCGTCTCACGCGAACTTGACTTAAGTTTCAGGCCACAAGGAAGTCCCGGAGTTTGGGAAAGGGTTATCTTTTGTCCTCGCGCTCCTTTGTGGGGTGCGGTGCTGACAGAGGACGGCGGTGGCGAGGCCGTCTTCTGTGGCCGGGAGGAGGGTTCTCGCGGTGACCCGGCGTCGGCGCGGGGGATTCGGTTCCAGTAATTGCATCCAATTGGACCGTCTGCCCCGTCGCAGGTACAGCATCCATATCGCCCATTAAGCCCCTGCGCCCCCCCCCGCGCCACCCCTCCCCAGCCAGCGGCCGCGGCCCCGGGCGGAATACGTTTCCCTCCCGAGTGTTTGTTTTCACCGCTGCCCTTTAAAAATAATGAGCTCCTTCTCTTCCCCGGCGAGGGACGTTACCCTAGACCGCTTTGAAATCGTAGCCCTTTTGTCCAGCCCGTTTCGGCCGCGCTTCCACAGCTTTGTGTGAGCCCCGGGAACCCAACCCGGCCGCGCCTCCAGCGCCCGTCCCGCCCGAGCCGCCGCAGACTCCGCGCCCAGACGCGCCCGGCCTACTTGACCTTTCGCATTGTCCGCCGGCCAGGCAGGAGGCCCGCGGGTTTCGGGTGGCCCTATCGTGTGACCGGGGAGCAGAGGTCAGCAGCTCCTAAATGCGCGGCCCTCAACGTGGCCCATTCATGGCCCTCGCCGCCGAGCTGAGGGGCCGACAGACGAACCCGGCCCGGGGCTCAGCACCGCGCGGAGGCCAAGTGCTCTCACGTTATTAAGTGGTTCCACGAGCCCGGCGGGGGGACGGGGGGCGGGGGGTTGGGGGGGGGAGGAGGGGACTCCGGAGGCCTGCGCCGTGTGGCGGAGCCTTTGCAAGAGCCGGCCCCGCGCTGGGGTTCACCTACATGGAGGTGCTGTCGGGAATGAGATGCCGTGTGATGCGAAATATCCTCTCGCCTCTCATCTTAAAGAAACCCACCTGTTTATGATCATAAATATGAGTGGGTATCTTTTATTCCTATAGACCAGCGGTTCTCAACCTGTGGGTCGCAACCCCTTTGGGGGTCGAATGACCCTTTCACAGGGGTCACCTAAGACCATCGGAAAACACCTATTTCCCATGGTCTTAGGAACCAACACACCGCTCCTCAGTGTCGCAAAGTGTAGCCATGTAGTTTACTGTTGTCCTAGGAAGACTGTTGCCCATGCTACACCACGATTCAAGACAACATTTCATTTATTTGTAATTAGAAATAAATATTTCACAATATATAATTACATATTGTTTTTGTGATTGATCCCTATGCTTTAATGATGTTCCAGTTGTAACAATGAAAATACATCCTGCATACCAGATATTTACATTACAGTTCATAGCAAAATGACAGTGATGAAGTAGCAATGGAAATAATTTTATGGTTGGGGGTCACCACCACATGAGGAGCTGTCTTAAAGGGTCGCGGCATTAGGAAGGTTGAGAACCACTGCTATAGACTCGCCCTTTCTAAGGCTGCGACCCTTTAGTACAGCTCCTCATGTGGTGGTGACCCCCAACCATAAAATTATTTCCGTTGCTACTTCTTCACTGTCATTTTGTTGCTGTTAATGAGTCGTCATGTAAATACCTGTGTTTTCCGATGGTCTTAGGCGACCCTGCTAGCGGTTCTCCACCTGTGGGTCGTGACTGTTATGAGTCAGAGTAACCCACAGGTCAAGATCCACAGGTCGAGAACCGCTAGCTAGCAGGATCGCCTAAGACCATCGGAAAACACAGATATTTGCATGACGACCCATTAACAGCAGCAAAATGACAGTGATGAAGTAGCAGCGAACATGATGGTATGGTTGGGGGTCACCACCCCATGAGGAGCTGTACTAAAGGGTCACGGCGTTAGAAAGGCTGAGAACCACTGCCTTCGATGACGATGTAAGAAAACGTGCCCTCCGCCGTTGGCCATAGTAACGGTCTTTGTAGAAACGTGAAGGGAAATGAAAAGGGTTTCTTCTTTTTCCCCCTTTACGTGGATTGGAGTCTCCTGAAAGTCTAAATTGGCGAGAGGACAGGGCCCATTTTAGACGGAACAGGACTCCCCAGAAAGGGCGGGGCCTGGTGGGAAGGGCAGCCAGCCAGATGCCCAGGGTCTGGCTCAGCCGGCTCTCCCGCTTCCCAAGGACAGACTGTGGGGGAGCCAGCCCTCACCCCAAATGAGGATCCCATCCTGCCTTCCCATCTCTCTGGGGTTGTGGTGAGAACCGAATGAACCCGTGCGGTGTGCTGAGATCTTCGGAGGCATTCAAACGGCGTCCAAAATGTAACTGTCCTTTGCACCAAGCGTTGCTCTCTTCCTTCCCGTGACAGAATTCTCTCTCAGGAGTTCATTTTTGTTGTCTCCTCGGCGGCCCGCTCGGGCTCTCAGTTCTCCTTCAAGCTCTCGTTTCTTTGTACTTTTTTTTTTTTTTAAAGCTTGCTTTCCCCACCACCCATTGCTCCTGAAACCTTTCTTCATGGCCTCGTCGAGAATGATGGGGGTGTTACCTGTCCTCCTTTATTTGTGGCAACATTTAGGGACGAGGAGGGAGACGGTCCGTGTTTTCTTAAAATCGATGGCGGGCGCATTACTCTAAAACCTATCGATTCCAAACCACGGGGCCCGGCGTTCGTCACCCAGCCGGCGAAGTGGTGCAAGGAGGGAAGGAGTCTCTCCCTCGACCTCTGCATTAACCCTGTATCGACGCCTCGCATACCCCTAATTAACACACACTTTAGCTAAAGTGCTTAAGCCCCGCCGGGCGGCCAGTGTCCACTGAGATAGCTGCGGCCCCGGCCTTCCGGACCTCAGTGTGGCCCTGGGGGGTGGGGGAGATCCGCGGGGCGGTGGCCCCTGGGAGTGACCCCTGTGCGGGGGAGGGGACCTTCCAAGCAGGGGCCACCCTTAGGACACCTGTCAGCTGCTTCCCGTTACATCACAAGGTCGATCCTTCAGGGAGAACCATTCCTAAGCAGGGCGAGTTTCCGGGGGGGACGGAGGGAAGGGTGACGCCGAGTTCTTTGAATGGAAAGAGCATGGATCTGTATTATTTGCCTTCGCTTCAGGAAAGGAACAGGGCCCCCGAGTAGATTCACGTTTATTGGCTAACCGGAAGCATTAAAAAGAAGGTTTTTCTGTAAGATGGGAGGTGAGAGGACAAGGAGGGAAGGGGAACTGGTTGCTGTTGAGCTGGGTTTGGAAGGCTCTGCTCTCCTGGGGCAGCCTCGGGACAACCCGTGCGTCTCTCCAGAAAGGTCCTCTCGTCCTGGTCATCGCACCGGCTGCTGTCACGCGAAGGCCCGTGTGGAGGACACCGGCGCGCTCTCATTTCCCGGTACTTTGTCCCAAGGAGGACCATTCTTTGAACCCGGAGCCAAAGCCAGTGTTTCCTGCCTTCACACCCAGGCCCGCTTGGCCCACGCGGCACTCTGTCAGCATCCTGGTTTGGCGAGGGGACCGTCCACTTCCACGCGCGGGCGGGGCGGAGTGGGGAAGCACGGCCGGCCCGTCACAGCCGTGGGCTGGGGGCGTGTGCACCGTGGCCACCGCGGACCTCTGAATCCGGCTGTGTTACCTCGCACACTTCCTCCAGGTGGGATGGGGGGCAAAACCCACTGGCAGGCGAGGCAGCACCCTCAGGCCTGTCCGCAAACCTCCTGATATTCTAGGGGTGTCAGCACTCATCACAGCCGGCTGATCTGCCAGCTGGGTTCCTGTGTGCGCCGACCATTTTCCCCCCGAGGGAGGAGGTGCTCCTTTCGGAGTGACTTCCTGTTGAGCATCCTTCTCTGCTGAGCGCCACTGAGCATCCCTCTCTGAGCGTCACTGAGCGGCCCTCTCTGACTGAGCGTCACCGGGCAGCCCTCTCTAATTGAGCATCATTGCACATTTCTCTCTGCTTCCCGGGCAGCGAAGAAAGCGCCATTTAAACAGCTCTGCCAGGCTCGTCTGTAATTAATCTCGGCTCCCCTCGAGTATTAATTTCCTCCCATCGCTTTCATGTGACTGAGAGACCGTCTCTGGCCCTGGGGACAGGCGCCCTGGGGACCACGGCGGCGAGCGGCACCGTCTCCCACCCCCACCCCACCCCATCCCCCCACCAAGGCGTCCGCCGAACGCACCCCCTGGTCCCGGGTGCCGTGCGGGGCTTATCGGCGCAAACAGTTGAATATTTATGCTAAGAGGATTGTCGGACGCGGCGTCTGTTGCTTTAATTCTTGCTTTAAATAAATAATGAGAACATTTACACACGCGACTCTTCCCGGGGCCCCGGGGTCAGCTAATCTTATTATTTATGAAGTGATGTGCTACATAATAGTACTTAGCGCGTGTTAACAGACGCCATTATCCGGCCGGCGCGGGGCGCGGGAGATATATGGGAGGGAGGCGGCGTGTCACGCGCGGCGATGGAGCGCCCGCGACGCCGGCCCCGCCATTGAGCACACGGGAGCGGAGGTGTGCGGTGGCTGAAGTATGTTTTCCGGGGGGACCCCTTCCCCATGGACAATTCCCCAGAGAAGGAGACGTCTCGGAGTCGGGAACCTCCTCTCCCATCACGCCGGGAAAGAGGTCCCTTCTTCCATCTCCTCGTGGACAGAAGACAGATGGGGGCCTGGCCACTTAGTAATCGGCTTTGAGAGCATGGGGCGGCGGGCAGGAGAGCGCTTAGTGCAGACGGTCCCCAACTCCCGATGGCTTGACCTCTGATGTCTTTCTTTCTTTTTTTTTTTTTTTAACTTTACAATGGTGCGAAAGCGGTGTGTGGTATATGGAAAATCACTACAGGAGCTAGTTAACACCTGGTGATGCAATGGGCTTTGTGTCAGTGGTTCTCAACCTTCCTAAGGCCACCGCCCTTTCATACAGCTCCTCATGCGGGCGGTGACCCCAACCATAACGTTATTTTCGTTGCTACTTCCTAACTGTCATTTGGCTGCTGTTCATGAATCATAATGTGAATATATCTATGTTTTCCGTTGGTCTTTGGCGACCCACAGGTTGAGAACCGCTACTGTAGAGCCTAGGACCGTTGGAAAACACGGATATCTACATGAGGATTCATCACAGTAGCAAACTGACAGTTAGGAAGTAGCAGCGAAAATAATGTTATGGTTGGGGGTCCCCACCGCATGAGGAGCTATATGAAAGGGTCACGGCCTTAGGATGGTGGAGAACCGCTGTGTTAGAGGATCCTGCTAGCTGGGGGCTCAGGGACCTGTTTTGGGCCCAGCTGGGCCAGGCTGAGCGAGGGTGGTCAGTGGGTGAGGCGGACCCCATGCATTTTCGACTTAACAGCATTTTCGGTCGTGACAGGGTCGAAGGGACGTCAGCCCCTCCTAAGTAGGGGAGCACCCGTGTTTCTTTTCAGGGCTCCGGCTGTCACCGCCACGGGGCCCGAAAGTATAAATTATTGATTCTTGTTGTTGCTAATCCTCACTGAGGATATTTTTCCCTTGGTTTTTTAGACAGAGTGGAAGGGAAGGAGGGAAGGAGGGAGAGAGGAAGAGACAGAAGGTGGGGAAGAGGGAGAGAGGGAGAAAAGGAGGGAGAGAAATATCTATGAGAAAGACACATCGATTAGTTGCCTCCCACAGGAGCCCCGACCAAGACCAGGGATTAAGCCTGCAACCGAGGTGCATGCCCTTGACCGGAATTGAACCCGGGACCCTTCAGTGCACGGGCGGGCATTCTGCCCACTGAGCCACACCAGCCAGGGTGAAATTGTTTATTCTCGATGGCAGTTTGCGTTTCCTTTCTCTCTGATCCTCGGTTCTCTCCCAGATAAAACACAGCCCACGCCACCCGGGTCCGGCCAGACCCGGGTCCCGTCCGCGGGCCCGCGGCCCACCAAGGCGTGGCGAGACCGATGCCCCGGACCCCTTCCTCCGGGGCGGGGCCGGCGTCGCCGGCGCTAATTAATTAATTCCTCGGCCATTGGCGACTAATCCACTTCATGAAACCGTGATCTCAGTGCTCTCCTCGGGGAGTAGCGGCGGCTCGCCTCGTAATTTAATTTGGTGGCGGCTCCCCCACGTCCTCATCAGCAGGGATGAGTGTTAACCTCTATTTGCATCGCTCCCTGGTAGCCCGGCTCTCCTCTGTGTGCCTCCTCGCCGCACCGGGCCGGGCGGGACGCGTGTAAATCTCCAGAACCTCCGCCGGAGGCCATCCCGGCCCGGCCCATAGTGTCATCTGCCCTCGGACGTTTCCAGGCAGTGAATCCAATGGATCTCCCTGTCTGCCCTTCCTCCCACCCCCAGTAATGTGGTAAGAATCCCACCATCATTCCCATCTGGTAATGGCTTCATCCCACACTCCCCTCCCGGCGGAGCTCCTGGAGGACCGATTCTCTGGCTGGACAGGCAGAGGAACCGATTTTCCCTGGCTTCTCCGGAGCCACTGGGGAATCATGGACATTTGGGAATGGGAACAAAAAGGAAAGTTCCAGCACCAGAAAGAAGGATCCTCCCTTCCCATAACCCCCTGCTTCCGGCCTCACACAGGAGGGGCAGGAGGCGTCAGAAGGGGGGGTGCTGCCGAAACCGGTGTGGCTCCGTGGATAGAGCGTCGGCCTGTGGACCGAAAGGTCCCAGATTCGATTCCGGTCAAGGGCATGTGCGTTGGTTGCGGGCACATCTCCAGTGGGGGGCGTGCAGGAGGCGGCTGGTCCATGTCTCTCTCATCGATGTTTCTAACTCTCTATCCATCTCCCTTCCTCCCTGGAAAAAAATAAAATAAAAAATAAAACAGAAGGGGCTGCTGAGGGGTGCCGGGGGGTGCTGGGGGGACAGGAGGCCTGGTCCCCGGCCCATCCTCCACTCCCCATCCCCGTTGCTTCCGGCCAGGCGTGCTCCCGCGTAACGGTGGCCTGGCCACCGCGGAGGACGGGCTGGGGGCGGGGCGTGTGGCCTCTTCGCCTCCAGTTGTCCCTGGGGGCCGGCCGGGTGCTCCGGGCGCTTCCTCCCGCCGATGAACTGCCTGTTCTCCCTCTTCCAGGTGCCAGTCCCGGGTCGCCCGCTCTTTGCCCGCTGACCAGAAGCCCGAGTGCCGGCCGTACTGGGAGAAGGAGGACCCCTCGATGCCCCTGCCCTTCGACCTCTCGGACATCATCTCGGAACTCAGAGGCCTGCTCCTGGAGCCCAAGCCTTAGGAGGCGTGTGTGTCTCGGGGGGTGGGAGGTTTTTTTTTGGGGGGGGAGGAAAAGGCCCTCTTTGACTCCTCTCCCCGCTCCCCACCACGGGCGGTGTGGGTGGACGCGGCCTTCAGACGGTCGCACCCGGGTCCCAGCTAGAAAGGGCTGGGGGGCGGGGCCCGGGGATGTGACAGTGTTGGGACCTGGCCCAGCGTGACCATCCGGTTTGATATTAAACAGGATTTTCCCCCCCTTCCTCCCCCCACTTCCCCATCGTCCCCACTTGGGTTTTTACCGGGAGCCGGCCAGCCTCCCTGCCCCCGGAACCTCCTCGCTGGCTCAGCGCCTGCGTTCCTTCCCGGAGCCCGCTCCACGGGAAGGTCACGCCAGGCCCAGCGGCCCGCGTTCCCTCTCCGGAGACCGGGTGCCTGCAACCTGGGGTGAATCCCAGGCGACCTTGAGCCCCCCTCTCCGCCTCAGGGAGGGGAGCAGGAAGCCTGGTCCCTGGCGCCCCCTCCACTCACCCCGCCCTGCCTACGGGCTTTGCAGGGAACATGGGACTGTGGCGGGGAGCAGGCCTGCCACAGAGGGGCCATCTCCCCCCCACCCCCTGGGTTCTCTGCAGCCCCACGGTGCTGGTTCTCGCTTCTCTTTCCCGAGGGCCGAGGTTTGAAAACCCGGGAGGTTCCCCATAAAAGAACGGGGGGGTGCTGTCTCCTGGGGTTCGGGGGCCCTGCCGCCCGGGGCAGGCCAGCGAGACGAGTGTCTTCTGGCTGCGAGGTGGGCCTGCGCCCTCAGGTGCCCGCGGCTCCCCGGCGCCAGGCACTGCACTCCTGACCGGCTCCTCCCTCGTGTCACTGCCCCACACCTGCTTGCTGGCACCCCCGTAGGAGAAATAAATGTGGAGTTCTCACCCCATTCTATGTGTGTTGCTGTTACGCCTCTTCCCGGGCTGTCTGTGCCACTGTGTTGTGTAAAAGGTTAGCGGGGTGAGGGGAGGTCCTCCTGGCGCAGGTGGGTGGGCGCGTCCTCGGCCGGTGGGGCAGGTGCAGGTAGTTCCGGCAGCCCCCGGGTGGGCCAGTGCTGGGCGGTCCGGGCTGGAACCAGGGCTTCCTCCGCGGAAACGCAGGCTGTCGGTAAGCGGGATCTCTCCCCGGGGGTTCGGTGCAGAGAAGGAGGAGGGGCAAGAGGTGTCAGAAGGGGGTGCAGGTGGGACAGGAAGCCTGGTCCCTGGGACATGCTCCTCCCCATCCCCGCTGCTCCTGGCCAGGCTTGCCTGATCCCCGCTCTCTGGAGAGAGTGCTGTGAAGGCAGCCCTCACTCTCCCCCATCCCAGTCCACCCCCCCACACACACACAGCTTAGCAGCGGGGAGCGCTGGCACCCACAGACAGGCCCCTGCCTTCCAGGGCTCCTCTCTGCCCCTTGAGTGCAGGAGGGGGTGCCTCCCTCTGAGCAGCCCCCGCACCCCGGATGCCACACCCACCCCGTTCTCCCTGCAGCCTCCACCCGGGGGGCTTGGCTGGTCAGGGCATCGCTGGAGACAGTGATTTTATTAAGACGTTTCTAAGCCATCCCTGGCTAAAATCGAGGGGCGCTCGAAATGAGCTCCCAGAGGCCCCGTGAATGGGCACCCACATTCCGGGGGAGGTTCAGGGGACGGTGTTTTTGAATGCAACCTTCCCCCGGCTCGGCTCTAGTTTTCGGGCTGATTTTTGCCGCCGCCGCCGCCGCCACCAGGCAAATTGCGTGCACCTGGCCCTGCCCCGCGGACGCTGTTGATGTGCGAGAGCTGCCGGGCCGGCCCGGGGAAGAGGGGTTTTTATTTGAAAAGGCAGCGCTGCAAGCACCCCGAGAGGGAGGGGAGCCGGCGGACACAGCGCGTGAGGTGGCCACGCCGCGGAGCCAGGCTGCCTGGGCCCTCGTGGTCCAACGGTGGTTCCAATCACGCCTCGTTGGGAGCTGTGGGCAGCGCGGCGGTGAAATCAAGTTGACAACCGTACAGGGGAGGGGGACCCCGGAGCGCTGCCAGGGGTGCGGCTGCGGAAAGAGGGAGTTTCAGGGGCAGGTGGGACGGGAGAGGCGGGCGGCAGGAATGACTTCCTGCAGGAAGGCCGGGCACCTCTCCCGGGAGGCAGGGGTCAGGCAGAGGGCACACCTGGCTCTCGGGCTCGCCTGAGACACTGGATGGGTCCCTGGGAAAGCACGAGAAAGGTCCCTTATTTTTTTAGAATATAGTTTTACTGATTTCAGAGAGGAAGGGAGAGGGAGAGAGAGAGGAATATCACTGATGAGAGAGAATCATTGATTGGCTGCCTCCTGCACGCCCCACACTGGAGATCAAGCCCACAACCCGGGCCTGTGCCTGACCGGGAATCGAACTGTGACCTCCTGGTTCAGAGGTCGATGCTCACACCCTGAGCCCCACTGCCTGGGCCTCTTTTATTTTTTTAAAATATATTTTGATTTTAACAGAGATGAAGGGAGAGGAATAGTTAGAAACATTGATGAGAGATATCAATCAGCTGCCTCTTGCACGCCCCTTACTGGGGATGTGCCTGCAACCAAGGTACATGCCCTTGACCGGAACCGAACCTGGGACCCTTCAGTCCACAGACCGACACTCTATCCACTGAGCCAAACCGGTTTTGGCGTTCCTGGGCCTCTTGTTTTTCTCTTATTAACAAGGTAAAGCACGCGCCTCTGACCCCCTCCCCCCAACCGCCCTGCCCCATCCTCCAGCCTCATCCCCCCTTCTCACACCACAGTCCCAGTCCCACAGGAGACACCAAGTCCACACAGCCACCCCGCCACATCCTCCCTGACAGAGACAGCCTCTCTGCGCCTCTCACTCTGCCATGTCTGTGACCACGGACCAGAGTTCAGAACCCCACATCCTGGCGCTACAGAGGCCTCCAGCTGCAGAGGCCCAGTTCTGCATGCAACCCCAAGGCTACCCACCCTCTCACACCTTTATTTTCTTGTCTGTACAATGGGCATGATAGCCCTGCTGGCGTGTCTCAGAAGTTGAGCGTCAACCTACGAACCAGAAGGTCACGGTTCGATTCCCGGTCAGGGCACAGGCCCGGGTTGAGCGTGCAGGAAGCAGTTGACCCATGATTCTCTCTCATCGTTGATGTGTCTCTCTCTCCCTCCCTCACCCTTCCTCTCTGAAATCAATAAACATATATTAGAATAGACACAAAACACACACTATAGGGGCGTGGTGGCAACGTACCCATCACCCTAGGCTGTGGGAAGAGCAAGAGCGTGTGGGTTAATGTGCATAGAACACGCCCCACAGCGCCCGGCACATACACATTCAGGACGCGGTCCGTGGCATCACCCCGTGTCCTGGGACAGTGGGTCCTTGGACTCGGGGCTCCGGTCTTCCTTTGGGTCACAGGGAGGATGGTGACACCCACCTCATTGGGCCGCGTCACCGTGGTGAGCGGGTCACATCGCATCTCGTGGTGAAGCATCGGAATAACAGGCGCCCACCGGTATCCCCACCGTTCCTGTCTCCCCGCGTCCCGTCGGTCCGCTCCAGGCAGATGCCTCGGACCTTTTTGGTCCACGAGATGCCGTGAAAAACGACTCTCCCGTCCCTTCCCCCCACCTCCCCGTGGCGGGATGAGGTCACCCAGCGCCCGTTTAGATTTGTTTAAAAAAGAATTCTTGCCATCCCCTCCTGATGGATGATCCGTGCGCTGCAGCCGTTGCGGATCGGCTGGGGGACCGGGGTCCGTCTCTCGCGGGGGGAGGGACGCATTCATTAACTCCCAGCGCGTGGTCCCTCCCGTTCCCCGTGGCAGGTTCACGACTCGGCCGGCACTTCCTCCTCATCAGTCCTGCGGGAATCGGGGGAAGATAGCCCCCCGGCCCCCCGCGCGCCCGGCTAAATGGATCGCCGCCGATACGGATGCGCGTGCCTGTCTGCACTTGCCCGGCGACGAGATCCATCAACGGCACGGGAGCCGCCGGCTCCTCGTGGCACCAATACAGATGAGTGCCGGGGGCCGGGGCGCGGCCGCCGTTTTTAATCTGGTAAGTGCAGGGCTTCCCTCCGAGCGGCGGGGGTGCCGGCGGGGGACGGCGGCGCCCACGGGCGGGGACAGAGCGGTCAAGGGCGTTGCACAGCCCCGTTCCGGACCCTGCGCGCTCGGGGCCCGCTGGGTGAGTGAGTGTTCACTGCAACCGCCTCTGCTGTCTTGGGAGGGGCAGGTCAAAGGGGAAATGCAGGCCGTCTTGGCGGGGCCGAGTTTCCAAGGCACCTTCCCTGTCCTTCCCACCTCCCCAAACCAGCAGAGGGTCTGCAAGTTGGAGGGACCCTCTCAGGAACCCCCCCTCATCCTGCCAGGGTGTGCAGGGGGGCGATGGAAGGGCTGGCGTCATGTCATTCACTTCCGATCAGACGAGGCCAGTCCGATAGGGGAGCGGCCTGTGGCTTGTGGTGGAGGCCGCCAGGGACTGGGGAAGCCAAACGCCTCTGGCCGGGGGCTCATCTCCGAGCATCGCGCCGAGGCCTCGGTGTCCAGTTCTGCAGATGCCACGTGCCCTGGGGACCCGGCCAGGCCTGGCCGGGGTGCGTGTTCTACCTCTGATCGAATGATCAAAGCCACCTGGGCCCAGGCCACGCAGACAGACAGACGGAAGGAGGGTGCCTTCCTCCGCTTCTCATCAAAACTGCTGTCCCCTGCCGAGACCGGTTTGGCTCAGTGGATAGAGCGTCAGCCTTCAAACTGAAGGGTCCCAGGTTCGATTCCGGTCGGGGGCATGTACCTTGGTTGCAGGCACATCTCCAGTCGGGGGCGTGCAAGAGGCAGCTGATCGATGTCTCTCTCCCATCCATGTTTCTGACTTTCTATCCCTCACCCTTCCTCTCTGTAGAAAATCAATGAAATATATTTAAAAACAAAACAAAACAAAAAAAAACTGCTGTCCCCACCGAGGACGCTTTCACCCTTTCCAAGGGGACTTCCATCTTGCAACCTGCCCACCTCGGAGCCCGAGAGGCTGACTCCATTTCCCAGGGCAGCTGACGCGCCTCGCCCCTGTCTCATCCAACACCGAGTCCTGGACCTCTGGCCACCCTCCGCCCTCCCCACCCCCGCCCCGCCCCCGCCCCCACCCCGACATCTTCAGACAGAGATTTCCAGTTGATTACGCCTTGATTAGAGCGGGCGGGGGCCGGGGGGGCGGGGGAGGGAAGCAGGCCAGGTACATAGGATTCTCATTGTCCTCGGGGCGGCGGCTCCCCGGCAGGGTCAGGCGGAGAGGGCTCTCGGGGGGCACGGAACAATCAGGCCCTGTTTACCGGGGACGTTTAGCTTTCTCTTCTCAAAATCAAAACAGAGTTTAGCGGGCCGCGGATTCCATCCCGGCCTCTTGATCAATAGGATGATCTGTCAGAACCCATTAAAGCCCCCATTAGCCTGAATGCATTCAAAGCGCAGCCGGTGGATCGGCGGAGGGCCGCGCGATTGTTTTTAATATACTGTACATTGATTTCCCCCCGCGCGCGGGGCCGCGGGCTTGAGGCTAACTGGCTCTGACGGAGCTTCACGGGCCGTCTCCAGCCCGCGGTGAGCGGCGCGGTTTCCCTCCGACCAGACATGTCTGTGTGCGGCGGCTCTTAAAGAGATGCAGACCCGGCTCGACTTCCCGAGGTTTTTATAGGATCTGGATCGGGTGGCGGCGATTTTTGTTTGCCTTTTCCCGGGCTTTCTCCCGTTTCTCTGCGCCCAGGAAGTGAGCTGTGCGTGCAGAAGGGGGGGTGCAGAAGCGGGGGGCGGCATCCACACCCACCCAGGAGCTGGGGAGAAAGGCGCTGGGGAAATTTCCCGGAAAGCAGGGAGCCCTGGCCGAGGCTGAAAGCGAAGTGAATTTGACAGCCAGGGGACAGCAGATTCTGCACCCACTTCGAGGGGACAGCCGTGTGGCTGTGTCAGGCCCCCACCCCCCACCTCCTGAGATGAGCTGACGGTGAGGACGCTCACCGAGGCTGCCATCTAGCCAACTCTTGGGAGCATGGATGCATCTGCTTTAGCCAGCATGGATTCTAACCCACACTCACCGATTCCTTCCTCAATACAGTGGTACCTCGAGATATGAGTGCCCTAACATACGAGATTTTTGAGATACGAGCGGTCGAGCCTTGAAATACAAGCAACAGTCCACTATTAGGATTGCTCACATCAAGTAACCAAAATCCACTTTTAAGATTTTTTTAAAAATATATTTTATTGATTTTTCACAGAGAGGAAGGGAGAAGGAGAGAGAGCTAGAAACATCGATGAAAGAGAGACATCAATCAGCCGCCTCCTGCACGCCCCCCTACTGGGGATGTGCCCGCAACTAAGATACATGCCCTTGACCAGAATCGAACCTAGGACCTTACAGTCGGCAGGCCGACGCTCTATCCACTGAGCCACACCGGTGTCGGCCATGTCCTGGTTTACCTGGTGGTGTTTAGCGTTTTCTTTCTGAGCGCTACCTCACGTGATGACGTGGCGTAGAAACAAGGGCACCTTGGAATCGATGGACCTACATGCATGTCAGACTCTCGGCCGGCAGGCCCCCTGTTTGACACGCTTTGCAGAGTGTCCACTTTCCATCGCCATTTATTCCAGAGCTGGATTCCACTGGGCCGTGGGGAGAGGGGTCCCGTGCCTTCGTAGACCACAGCAGGAAAGGGCTGTGCGGCCATCAGCGGGCAGGGCCCAGGCCTGCAGTGGCTGCGCGCTCCCGGTGCCGGCGAGGGTGCGTGGGGGCGGGAGCGTGGTCCTTCATTCCTGATTCTGGCTCCACTGCCTGGCCTCCTTTCCCGGCCTCCTCTCCCGCTCCTCTCCCCCCGGTGCCTGCTGGGGGATGTCTCTCCCGGCGAGCGTGTTTGAAAGGGAGAATCTTGAAGAAGCTTCGCCCGCGACGCGGGCTTTGAACACCGACATCAAGGTGAAGGGCGGGCGGAAATTTGGGGCTGGCCGGGCTGCCACGGGCAGTTTGCATTTAAACAAGCGGCGGCTTTGATTTAAGCGTTGGGCTGGCTGGCTGGGTAATCTATTCCGCAGCAGCGGGTGATGTATAGACGGCCTTCCATCAGAAATATCAGGCTCCGCGCGTGATGTGTTTATTTCTCCGAGTGCCTGTGCGCTTCATAAATAATGGGGGGTTGGGGGGGGTTCGGCGGGTATTATTTCCATCCCCGCGCTTGATACCTGCACAATGTGCCTCAGACTCGGGGCCGAGCGACACCTCATAAATTACGAGCCGCTATTAGCGGCTTTCTCCTCCTCGCATCTTAATTATTAGGCGGAGAAGAGAGGCGGGAGGGGGGGTGGGGGGGCAGGCTTTTTATAAGCGTCCCTATTTTTTTTTCTCTTTTCTGTTTACAAGGCTTTTCCCGACGTCTAATAAATTTAATTACCTCTAATAAGAAGAGGAAATGAAGTTCCTATTTGGCAAATTCATAGCTTTGAAATGCATCTCGCCGCTTTATGAGCCTGGCAATTCCCGGGGAAGGGGAGAGCCATTTCGAGGAGCCCCCGTGGGC
>PVJN01024540.1:0-30635 GCA_004026805.1 Lasiurus borealis | reverse complement strand
TTTTTTTATGTATTTGGGTGCTCCTGTATTGGGTGCGTGTATGTTTACCAGAGTTATTTTTTCTTGCTGGATTGCTCCCTTTAGTGTTATAAAGTGGTCTTATCTCTTATTATGTCCTTCACTTTGATATCTAATTTGTCTGATATATGTATTTATACCACAGCTTTTTTTCATTTTCATTCACCTGAAAAACCTTTGTCTATCCCCTTAGCCTCAGTCTGTGTGCGTCTTTTTTTTTCTGAGGTTGGTTTCTTGTAGACAGCAGATATATGGGTCGTGTTTTCTTATCCAATTCATTGCCCTATGTCTTTTGATTGGGGCATTTAATCCATTTATAGTTAAAGTTATTATTATTTTTTTAAAACAAATCTTTATTGTTCAGTTTATTATAGATGTTCCTCTTTCCCACCCCCCATAGCTCCTCTCCACCTGATTCCCCCCCCAACCCCATACCCTTACCCCTCATCACTGTTCTCATCCATAGGTGTAAAGATTTTTGTCCAATCTCTTCCTGCACCTCTCACTCCTCCTTTCCCCCGAGAATTGCTAGTTCATTCATTTTCTATGCCCCTAATTCTATTATATTCACCAGTTTATTCTGTTCATTTTTTTATTCACTTGATTTTTAGATTCACTTGTTGATAAGTATGTATTTGTTATTACTTTGTTATTCATAATTTTTATCTTTACCTTTTTCTTCTTCTTCTTCCTCTTCTTAAAGAAAACCCTTCAGCATTTCATATAATCCTGGTTTGGTGGTGATGAACTCCTTTAGCTTTTTCTTATCTGTGAAGCTCTTTATCTGCCCTCCAATTCTGAATGATAGCTTTGCTGGGTAGAGCACTTTTGGTTGTAGGTTCTTGCTATTCATCATGTTGAATATTTTTTGCCACTCCCTTCTGGCCTGCATAGTTTCTGTTGAGAAATCAGCTGACAGTCCTATGGGTACTCCCTTATAGGTAACTAACTGTTTTTCTCTTGCTGCTTTCAAGATTCTCTCTTTGTCTTTTGCCCTTGGCATTTTAATTATGATGTGTCTTGGTGTGGTCCTCTTTGTATTCTTTTTGTTTGGTGTTCTGTGTGCTTCCTGGACTTATAAGTTTATTTCTTTCACCAGGTAGGGAAAGTTTTCAGTCATTATTTCTTTAAATAGGTTTTCAGTATCTTGTTCTCTCTCTTCTTCTGGCATTCCCATAATTCTGATGTTGGTAGGCTTAAAGTTATCCCAGAGGCTCCTTATACTATCTTCACATTTTTGGACTCTTTTTTGTTTTGGTTTTTCTGTTAGGGTATTTTTTGCTTCCGCATACTTCAGATCTTTGATTTGATTCTTGGGGTCCTTTAGTCTGCTGTTGGATTTCTGAATATTATTCTTTATTTCAGACAGTGCATGCTTAATTTCTCACTCATCCTTTTCCATTTTTTTGGCATTCTCATTAAGATCCTTGAAGGTCTCACTAAGTTTCTTAGAGTTCTCAATAAGTTTGTTGGTGTTTTGTAGAAGATTCTTGAGTAACCTTATAAATGTGGTTTTGAACTCTATGTCCAGTAGTTTGCTTTCCTCCCTTTCTTTCATTCGTGACATGTTTCTTGGTCTCCACATTTTGGCTTCCCTGTGTTGATAGAGTGGCTTTGTATGCTAGTTGTCTTTAGGGCCTAGTAGCTCTGCCTCCCCAATCACCTGAGGTGGATACTCTTGGTGCACCCCTTTGTGGGCTAGGTTCACAGTCTTGTTGTAGTTAAGCCTTCATTGCTATTAGTACATTGTGAGGAATTGACCTCCAGGCCAACTGACTGTGAGGATTAGGTGTATCTATTAATGGAAGAACTGCTGTGCTGGAGATACTCCTATGGGGCAGAACTTGCTTCAGTGGGGCTTTGGTCCTCACCAAGTCTGCCTCTTGAGTGTGTCACCTCTGTATGTGAAAGTTGAAATATGCTGTCATCTCACACTGAATTCTAGGTACACTGATTCCTGGATCTCCAAGGAGGTGCAAGTCAGCTAGTGTCTGAGGCCACCCAGCAGGAGCTACAGGGAGATTTGTCAGTTTCTCCTATTTGTTTGGAGTTGACTTCTCCTCTTTGCTTCGAGTTTAGAAGTTTTGGAGTTCTCTGACTCAGTTGCAATTTGTTAGGTTAAGCTGCCAGAAGGCAGGCCATTCATATGCAAAAGTCGCTGCACGGTTGGGTGGGTTTGTAAATTGGGCAGGGCAGGGTCTCAGGGAGTCTCTAGGCTAGGGTGTGACAAACAACAATGGCTGCCAGTCAGCCCTCTCTGCCACGTTCTATTCAATGTCCTGTGTCCCTCGCCCCAGCGCAGTAAACAATGATTTAGGTATGCAACTCTTCGAGAGAGCACCCTCCCTTTCTGACCAGATGGCAGACAGTCTAGTTTCTCCTTGTATGAGTCTGGGTCCCCAGAATCTCACCAGAAACTGGAGTTCAGAGACTCTGGAACTTATAACTCCCTCCCAATTGAAAAACAACAGCACTCGCAAGCCTGATTTGCTCACGTCTCTGTACCTCTGCCTTTCTGAGCCTATGCGCATCCTACCAGGTCTGGATGCACTTTTTTCTTTCCTTCTAGTTGTAGAACTTCCACTCCACCAGCTTTCCCATGGTTCTGGGGGATAGTTGTTTTGTCTTTTAGTTGTAGTTTTGGTGTGGTTGCGAGAGACAGCATGTATAGATGTATACAGTGGTACCTTGAGATACGAGTGCGAGATTTTTGAGATATGAGCCATCCAGCGAGCGATTTTTGCTTTGAAATACAAGCAACATTTGAGATATGAGTAATCGCTTGGATCGGCCGGCTGCACACGACCCACCAGTTTACCATGACTCGAGTGTCTCATAGTTTCCCATGCCACAAGGTTACAGAACTAATTAAACTCGTATCTCGAGGTACCACTGTATCTCATGCCGCCATCTTGGTTCTCTTTAAAGTTATTATTGATAGATACTTATTTGTCACCATTTTTATTCTTTACTCCTGTGTTCCTTCTTTGCTCCCTTTTTTTTTTTTTTTTTTTTTTTTACAGCAGACCCTTTAGCATTTTTTGCATTGCTGGTTTGGTGGTAATGAATTCCCTTACTCCTTTTTTGTCTGTGAAGCTCCTGATTTCACCTTCAATTTTGATTGATAGCCTTGCTGGGTACAGTATTCTTGGATTCAGACCCTTCCTTTGCATGACTTTTTATATTTCATTCCATTCCCTTCTGGCCTGATGAGTTTCTGTTGAGAAATCAGTCACTAGTCTGATAGGGGTTCCTTTGTAGGTAACTTTCTGTCTCTCTATGGCCACTTTTAAGATTCTTACTCTGTTATTGGTGTTTGCCAATTTAATTATAATGTGCCTTGGCATTGGTATTTTAGAGTTCATTTTGCTTGGGACTCTGTGAGCTTCTTGGATTTGTGTGGGTTTTTTCTTCCCTATATTAGGGAAGTTTTCTGTCATTATTTCTTCAAACAGGTTTTCTATTCATTTCTCATTGTCCTCTCCTTCTGTTACCCCTATTATGCAGATGTTGTTTTGTTTCATATTGTCCCAAAGTTCCCTTAGGGTCTCCTGCTTTTTAGTTTTATTTTCTAGAAGCTGCTCTACTTGGGTATTTTCTTATCTTGTCTTCTAGTTCACTGATGCAGTCCTCTGCTTCTTCTAGTCTACTTTTTTTTTAAAAAATATATTTTATTGATTTTTCACAGAGAGGAAGGGAAAGGGATAGAAAGCCAAAAACATCGATGAGAGAGAAACATCGATCAGCTGCCTCCTGCATGCCCCCTACTGGGGATGTGCCCACAACTAATGTACATGCCCTTGACCAGAATCAAACCTGGGACCCTTCAGTCTGCAGGCCGATGCTCTATCCACTGAGCCAAACCGGTTTCGGCTCTAGTCTACTCTTGATGCTTTCTATTGAGTTCTTTACAACAGCGATGTCATTTTGAATTTCTTCTTGGTTCTTCTTTATTTCCTCTTACTCATTATCTTACTCATTATCAAATTTGTCTTCCATTCTTTTCAGCCACTTTATGGCCATTTCTCTGAATTTTTTCTCTGGTAGGTTGCTTGCCTCCATTTCGTTTACTTCCTTTTCTGGTGATGCCTGCTTTTCTTTCATCTGTGGGCTGTTTTTTTGTCTCCCAATGGTCTCTGTTCTCTGAGTGTCTGGTTATAAAGTTCTCTCTCTCATTATCCCAGGCAAAATCTGACCTTTCTGTGGTGGAGTGTAGAACTCTGAATCCGCATGTTTGCACCAATTGGCAACCAGTGTTCTGGGGTTTGCAGCTGTTCAGTGGGTACCATAGTTGTAGATTTTCAAGCTTCTGATAACATTCTCTTTGCCCTTCAAGATGGCACAGTCTCTGCATCTGAGCTGGTGGCTCCAGGGGAGAACCCAGCAGCAGTGGGGCTTCCCGGTGACGGGAGCCCCATCCAGCAATCCTCCACCTTCTCCTGGAGTATAGCTGTCCCTTAACTCACCTGGAATATAGCTGTCCCTTAACTCCTCACGTGACCCTCAGCTGTTCTTTCTGTCTGCTCCAGGACAAGGCTCAGGAGATATCCATCGATTCTGCTGCCATTTTTTATTTTTATACCACCACTGATTTTTGAAAAATTTTAGGTCTTCTTTACTAATATATGTATTTGATGCTAAAATTTCTCTCTATATTTGTTCTTGCTACATCCCATATGTTTTGATAAGCTGTATTTTTAATATTTTCTTTAAAAATTTTTTGGCCTTAGTCCTCACCCAAGGACGTTTTTAAAATTTTTATCTTAGAGAGAAAGAAAGGATGAGAGAAAGAGAAAGAGAGAGAGAGAGAGAGAGAGAGAGAGAGAAACATTGATGCAAGAGAGAAACATTGTACATGCCCTAACCAGGGCTTGAACCTACAACCTTGGTGTATCCAGATGATGCTCTAACCAACTGAGCTACTTGGCCAGGTCTTGTTAGGAGCTGTTTTGATTTGTAAACAGGGGGACTCACTTAAAAAACTACAATAATTATTTATTGTTTACAATTTTGCAACATCTGTGTTCTTTTTTTAAGATCATACAACAAAATAAATAAATAAAACAAAAATAAAAACATTCTTGAGTTCTAAGCAACCTATAATGCATACGGAAGAAAATGTAAATATGATAAGTATATTTTCATCCTACCTTATTGTTAGCTTTTCCTTAAAATGACAGATTGCCCAGTTGATCTATGGACACTTGGCAATTAGATAATTCTCATTTGTCTGTGTTTTTCACACCAGCTTAGAATTGTCAAAATAATTCTATTGAAATATTTTCCCATAAAAGGGAAGATAAGGAAGAGAGTTTTACTTTCAGGAAAATTTAACAAATATAGGAGTCTTTTCAGTATATCTCGCAAAACGATTTGCCATAAATAAATTATGTTTATAATAGTTTTCTAACTCTTTACTTTGAAATAATTATAAATTTATGGAAGTTCACAGAAAATGTATAGAAGACTCCTCTGCACTCTTCCTCCAGTCTCCTCCAGTGTTCATATCTTACACAACACAGTACAGCATCCAAGTCAAGAAATTGATATTGATACAATTGATAGAGCTTATTTAAATTTCACCAGTTACTTTTTGTGTGAGTGTGAGTGTGTGAGTATGTGTGTCCCTATACTATTTTGTCATATGTGGAACCTTGGATAATCACTACCATAATCAAGATGATCAATTATACCTATCATTACAAAACTCCTTTCTGTCACCACTTTATAGCTACAACTATCTTTTTCCTTCCCATCCCTAACTGTAACCCTGGCAACCAATACTCTATTCTCCATCTCTATTATTATGTTACTAGCGGCCTGGTGCATGAAATTAGTGCACAGGTAGGGTCTCAAAGCTTGGCTGGTGATCAGGGCCAATGACGGTCTTCCTTGATTTGTGTTGCCCCCTGCTGGTCAGCACATGTCATAGCAAGTGATTGAATTCCTGAGGGGACACTTTGCGTGTTAGCCTTTTATATATATATATAGATTTCACAAATGTTAAATAAATGGAATCATCTAGCATGTATACCTTTGAGATTGGCTTTTTTCATTTGGCATACTTTCCTTGTGGCTCCTCCAAGATGTGTGTATTAACAGTTTGTTTCTTTTTCATTGCTGAGTAGTATCCCATGGTGTGGACATCCTGTGGCTTGTTTAACCTTAGTCACCCATTAAAAGAAATGTGGACAGTTTACAGTTTGTGGCTATTAAGAATAAAACTGCTATAAACATTCATGTACAAGTTCTTATGTGGAAATAAGACATTTTTTTGGGATAAATACCTAATTGTGGATTTCTGAGTTGTATGATTAGTTCATTTTTAATTTTGAAAAATATTGCTGGGCTGTTTTCTAGGGAGATTTATTATCTTGCATTTCTATCAGCAATGCATGAGTGATCTATTTTCCCTGCATCCTTGCCAACATTGGGTGTTATTGCTATTTTTAATTTTTGCCATTCTCACATGTGTGTGATGATATCTCATTGTAATTTTTAAAAATGTATTTTATGGATTTTTTTTTTTACAGAAAGGAAGGGAGAGTGATAGAGTTAGAAACATCGATGAGAGAGAAACATCGATCAGCTGTCTCCTGCACACCCCCTACTAGGGATGTGCCCATAACCAAGGTCCATGCCTTTAACCAGAATTGAACCTGGGGCCCTTCCGTCTTCAGGCTGACGTTCTATCCACTGAGCCAAACCGGTTAGGGCTCATCGTAATTTTAATGTGCATTTCTCTAATGGCTAACAATGTTCAAAATCCTTTGATATGTTTATTTGCCACCAATATATCCTCTTTGGTGAAATCGTGTCTTTTCTGTGTCATGTCTAGTTTTCTAACTAGATTATCTTTTGATGTTGAGCATTGAAGGTTATTTATACATTCTAGATAAATGTTTTTTTTAAATACATTTTTATTCATTTCAGAGAGAGGAAGAGAAAGATAGAGATGTTTGAGAGTGAGAGAGATATGAAAATATTGACGAGAGAGAAACATCAATCCGTTTCCTCCCACACATGAGATCAAAACCAAAATCTGGATTTGTGCTCTAACCAGGAATCAAACTAGCAACCTTCTGATGCATGGGACAATGCATCAATAACTGAGGCACACCACAGGGCTATATTAAGGCTTTTGTCTGGTATGTGATTTGAAAATACTCTAGCCTAATCCCTAAATTGTCTTCTATTTTTAGTCCTCACTCAAGGGCATGTTTTTATTTATTTGAGAGAGAAAGGAAGGGAGAAAGAGAAGGAAACATAGATAGATAGATAGATAGATAGATAGATAGATAGATAGATAAATGATAGATGATGATAGAAAGAAAGAGAGAAAGAAAGGAAGAAAGAAAGGAAGGAAGGAAGGAAGGAAGGAAGGAAGGAAGGAAGGAAGGAAGGAAGGAAGGAAGATTGGTTGCCTCCCTCTCATTGAAACCCTAAGAATCAAACCCAAAAGCTGTGTATGAGCCCTGACCGGAAATCAAACCCACCACCTGTTTGTGTACAGGAACAATATGTTTCAGACAAAACTCCATTGAGCCACACTGGCTAGGACTCTAATTTGTCTTTTCATCCTTTGAATAGGGCCTTTTGCATAGCAAACATTTTTTATTTTAAAGTGGTTCAATTTATCTAATTTTCTCTCTTATAAATTAGGCTTTTAGTGTAAAGTCTAAGAACTCTTTACCTAGTCCTAGGTCCTAAAGATTCTTGCCTGTGTTCTTTTCTACAAGTTTTACATTTAAGTTCATGATCCATTTTTAGTGTTTTGTTTTTGTATTTTTGCATAAAGTGTGAGGTTTAGGTTGAGGTTCATTTTTTTTTTCCTTTTGCCAATTATTTCAGCACCACTGCTTGAAAAGGCTATTCCTCCTCCATTGAATTACTTTTGCACTGTTGTAAAAAATTACTGGGCATATTTGTGAGTCTATTTCTGGGCTCTCTATTCCATTCCATTGATCTATGTGTCCTTTCTCTCATTCAGAACATTACTATCTATTACTTTGATCAATACTTTTCTTTATTTCATTTTTTTTCATCACCATTTATCCCCCGTACCCTTATTCTGCCTGTGATCAGTTTTTAATATGGGTCTTTCCAATTGGTATCTTTTTTTGTTTATTTTTTCCTCAAAATTTCTAAAATTAATAATTAGATGCCATGAAGGTAACTAATTTTCTGATTTTTCTCATTCTTATTCTAGTAGGAGACTGAGTCAACTGTGATAAAATCTCATCTTATCTTGTCCATCTGGATTCATGGTTTATCCAGACAATCAAGAGGTTCTTCTTGTAAGTGCTAATGGCATGTGATATATTAACAGTCTGGGATTTTTCTCAAGTCCATTGAATTCATAGAATCATGAGTTCATACACAAAAGCACTTAGAATCATATTTAGCACAATATAAGTGCTCAATCTATATCAGTTGACTTGTGCTACTTACTTTATAATAACTTGTTTTCGTTATTTAGAGAAGACAATGAACTGGGGAGGGAAAGAGGAGAAGTTCTCATTTTTTGACTATTTAAATGTGCAAAGTAAACATTAGTACATTACTCTCATCTTAAAAAGGAGAAAGCTGAGCTTCTTGGAGAATGAATAACTGGCCAGGGTTATGAGATTAGTGCAGTTTTTTTTTTTATTTGGGAAAGGGTGTGTGGAGAGGTGATTTAGGCAATAAGTATGAGGCACCTACAGCCAAGTTTATATCATTCCAGGAACTGTGGACTCTGATGGGGCTAGTTCATCCATGTATAACCTTTTTACAGTAGAATGAGGTTGTAAAGGAAAAATATTTATCCATGTGTCCTTCCTGCTTTGCCATTCAGAGATGCTTTCCCAGTTAAGGTCCCACTTGGTCGTGTTCTCTCTTCTACAAGTCCTGTTTCCTTTGAAGTTCAAAGAGTCCAAGAATACTCACTCAGTCCAGAGTACCTGTCCTGTTTACTCTCACTTCATCCTGAATCTGGACAACCAGAAATGACAGGGCCAGACACAAAACACCTGGAGACCACCCCAATGGCCCAGAGCCCACTGAATTTACTCAAACTAGCCAATCTACCCTTTTACCCCTAGAAATCACAATAAAGTCCCTCACTTCTGCCTCCTGACTTCCCTGTGTGGCTCTGCATGGTGTGATGGGCTCGTCCTCTTCAGAACTCCAACAATAACATCTTCTCTCAATGACATTAGCTTCTCTGTGTCATTCAGTCACCTCCACAGATTAAACCCCCCGGGTACAACCAAGAGAGATAGGTGTTTCTCATAACTCATGCCGCTAAACTCCCATCTTCCGGAAACAGCTCAGTGGAGCCAAGACCCTTCACAAAATCCCACAGTTTTAATGTAGAGCCAGAAAACACCCCTCAAAATTTTCTAATTTCAAAGCCAAGGTCTTTTAAAATGTAACCTGACCTCGAGTCTCTTGACCTCTCAGTCTTCACTCTGGAAGGATTACTCTCAGATATAATTCATTTGGGCTTCTGCAATGGACTGAATTGTGTCTCTCCCAAATTCACATGTGTCCCAAAATTTCCTCTAGGGACGCAAGCACAGTTGGCCAAGAGTATCCTCTGCCAATAGATTGGACTTATACGGATGACTCAAGGCACTTATTAAATATTGGCCGAGCATAAATTACACAGGAGACAGACATGTAATGCACGAATCACACACGGTTTATTTACCAGAATCTTGGTGGTTTCCAGACCTCGGCAGGCCACCCGGAGATCCGCGCTGACAGACACACACACTGGACGTTGGATGTTGCAGCTGCTGCTCGGCGTCTTGTAGAGGCCTCGGCTTGTGGCTCACGGTTCGGACCCAGGGTCCATGGCAGAGCGCAGAGCTCAGGCAGGATGCAGGAAGGGGATCGGAGAGCGACTGTCTGTGAAGTGGCAGACAAGCGGCTCTAATCTCCTTCAGAGATTGTTCTCTTTTATGTGCTCAAGCAGACGTCTTCAGTGTGACTTATCAGTGGGTCCCAGGAGTCCTGCTATCAAGTTTTACATGTGGGGGACAAACTTCTTTATCTATGTCTTACATGCACATCTCTTTTAAGGGCATTTATACTTCATATCACTCTCTAATATGTCACACTCAATTTTTATTTTATATTTATATTTATCCTTATTATTATTATTACTACTGTAACAACATGATGGAGTCAGTGTGACTGTATTTGGAGATTGGGCCTTTAAGGAGGTGGGAGAGATAAACTAAGATCCTAAGGGTGCCAAATTGGTTTCCTCTCCAGAAGAGTAAAAGACATCAGCTCTTTCTGTGCCATGGAGGGCTCATGTAAGCCAGAAAGAGAGCCCTCACCAGACCCTGACCATGCTGACATCCTGAGCGTGGAATTCCCACCTTCAGAACTATAACAAAGCAATCTTCTTTTGCTCATGCCATTCAGTGTATTGTACTTTGTTAGCACAGTGCGAGCTAAGCAGCTCCTATCTCATGTTTTCACTTTGGCAAATCACTTCTCTTCTCTGAACTTTCGTTACCAACTTAACTGTGAGTGGTTTTATTTGTAAAGCCACATTCTCACAACAAAAACAGATCTCAATTCTGCTTCTGATTTTATTGCAGAAAGCCAATCTCACAGTAAACCAGGCACCAATTTAGAGGCCTGGAGACACAAGGAAACAAGGAAAGCAGAGAAATGCAAGGAAACTCCACAAGGTGAGGAGCCCTTTCTAGGAGAGGAGAGACCCACAGCTGCTCTCGTCACTGGAGCAGCAAGAAGATCTCACTGAAGACAGTGTAAGAGAAACTGGCTACATTTTAGCCCACATTTAATGGCCACATATGGGCTAGAGCGACAGACTAAAATGCCAAGGACATGCAGCCACAGAGCACATCCACACCTGTCCACCACTCTCCTGTGGCCTTTGCTCAGGGGTAGCAGCGGAGAGCTGGAAGGAGAGAAGGCATGGCCCTCTGAGGCATCCGGGACCTTCACGGAGAGAAGCCCGCTGCCCTGCAAAGGCCAGAAAGTGGGCAGCAAGGCTGAAAGAGATCTCCAGGCACAGAAGGAGGCAAGGCAGAAGAACAAAGAAACGCTCCAGAAAACAAATAACGCGGCAGCTTGTCCATAAAGTAGAGGAGTCCCTCAAAGTTCTGAAAACTGGTGACATGGCTGTGAAGCCCAGGGGGTCTCCAGAGTCTTGTTAGTTCTCAGATACCAGGCTCTGCTGAAGGGAAGGTCCTGATATTCTCGTCTCATTTGAAGCCAGTGATGCACTGAATCAAACGAAAACCACAGCACAGCCAGATGCAGCTCAACTCCATAGAGCATTATCCCATAGCCTGACAGGAGATGGAAGTGGTCCTAGCGCCAGTCATGCCACAGAGAAGTCTGCTACTTTCTTTGAGATTACAGTTTTGTCTGGTTATTTAGTAAGCTTAAATCATGTGTGTATGTCCATTGTGTTATGCATGTATGTTTGTGTGTATGTATCTATCTGTATCAATATCTATATCTATATCTATATCTGTATCTGTATATCTATCTATCTATCTATCTATCTATCTATCTATCTATCTATATAAATAAAACCCATATATAAATTAACTTAAGTGGATAATAGACTTAAATGTGAAACCTAAAACTATAAAATGTCTGGAAAAAAATGCAGGAGGAAATCTTTAGACCTTAGATACAGCTCTAAAAACACAATTAATAAAGTAAGAAACTGATAAATTAGACTTCATCAAAATTAAAAACTGCTATTCTTCAGAAGATGTTATAAGACTGAAAGTCAAATCACAGATCTCAGAATAGAGGGCAATATTTACAAAGCAAATGTGTGATAAAGGACTTTATCTATTCTAGAGTATATAAAGAATTGTTAAAACTCAGTACTAAGAAAACAAACATCCTATTTTAAAAAATGGGCAAAGATTTCAGCACTTTACCTAAGAACAAAAACATATGGCAAATGAGCACATAAGGAAAGGTGCAACATCATTCATCATTAGGGAAATGCAAATTAGAAGCAAAATGAGGTACCACTATGTACCCATTATAATGGCTAAAATAAAAGATCGACCATACCATCCATGTATTGCCAAGAATTGTGGTACAACTGGGAAGAGCATACGCTGGTGGTGGGAATCTAAAATGGCAAAACTATTTTGAAAAACAGTTTGACAGTTTCTTAAGAAGTTAAATATGCATTTATCATGTGATCTAGGCATTCTAACCCTAGGTATTTACCCAAGAGAAAGAAAACATGTGTCTATACAAACACTTGAACACAAATGTTCACATCAGTTTTATATGTTATAACCAAAAACTGGAAACAACCCAAATACCCATCAACAGGTGAATGTATATAACAAATTGTGGCAAAGCTATACAATGGAATAATGCTCGTCAATAAAAATAATAGGCTGCTGACACATGCAGAAATATGGATGAGTCTCAAAATAGTTATGCTGAGTTAAAGAAGAAGCTAGACAACAAAAAGTAGATACTGTGTGATTCCATCAAGAACAGGCAAATTCATAGTGACAGAAACCAAACCAGTGGCTGTTTGGAAATAGGAAGGTGAGGATGAGGGGAGGGAGAAATTACAAAGGGGCACAGGAAACTTTGGGAGATGATGGATATGTTCACTGACTTGATGGTGAATACCCCAGGGTGTATACATATGTCAATCAATTGGTACACTTTAAATATATGAAGTTCATTTTATGCATATTCTACCACAAGAAAGTTGTTTTTCAAAAACAATGAGATACCACTTCCTACCCACTAGATAGGCCACAACGAAAAGTTCTGCTAATACCAAGCATGTGGAGAAGTGAGAACTTTCATCATTGCTGGTAGAGTCTAATTATTCACAACTATTTTGGAAAACTAACAGAATTTAACGAAGCTAGACAAACACTTATCCTATATGACCCAACAACTCCATTTCTTGGATAATACTCAAGAGAAGAGAGTGCATGTGTCTACCAAAAACATGTGCACGAATATTCATAGCAACTTTATTCATATTTATAAAAAATGGAAAATCCATCAATAGTAGAATGGATAAATTGTGGTGTATTTATACAAAGTACTACTGCACAGAAAAAGTAAATTATTATTACTAAGTGGCAACACATAAATAAATCTCAAAGACATAATATGGTATGAGATGAGCATCACATGAAGAAAAATATGCTCTTGATTCCATTTTTATGAAGCTCAGGAAAAACTCGTGGTAATACAGATTAGAATGTGGCTGCCTTTGGAGAAATGCCGAGTGGAAGGAGGCATAGTGAACTTTCTGGTGTCCTGGATATATTCTGTGTGTCTATCTGTGTTGACTACAGAGAAATAGGGAAAAATTTCTTCAGTTAAAAACTTAAAATTTGTTTCATTGGAGTGACTCAGCACTTTTTTCCTCAGGAAAAATTAAGTTATACATCCATGAAAAGTAAAACAGCAACAAATAAACAGATATTCAAATTCCATGCTTTGAAGAAGGAGAGACTGCTAAAGAGAAAGAAATATGTGTAGAACATAATTTCAAGAAATCAGGTAGTGGAAGCTTCATTCACCAAGAATTTCTAATCACTCATAGGTAGTTGCACTGGCTGGATCTCAGGGATTCTTTTTTATTTTATTTTGTGTTTCATTTATTTATTTTTTAAGTACAATTTCCATTTATTTTTTTCCCCCAGAAAACTTTTCTTCACTCCTTAAGGACTTAGCTCCTTACATGGGCTTTGGTGGAGGTCGTGGGACTGCACCCGCAGGTCTAAATCGGGATGGGGGAGGTGTTTGTCCTTCTGGGTTTTAAGAGAATTCCTGACTACCTTGCTGTGAGTGGCACAGTTCACACAGTAATGCAGCTTCACATATAGCTTGGGAAGCACATAGGAGTTTAAGACACTCTCTCTGGAGGTGTCCCTAAGGGCTGCGGCCTCTACTATGTTTTGAATGACAAACTTCTAATGGCCTTGTCCTTGGGCACACATCGGGTGCAGTTGGTGCAATGAATAAGCTGCACTGGCCTCAGCCTTTTTTGGTCATCTTGGAAATGAGGACCTGAGAGAGCTTATTTTATGTTTTATTGATTGATTTTTTTTTTTTTTTTTTTTTAGAGAGAAAGAGATATCGATTTGTTGTTCCACTTATTTGTGCATTCATTGGTTGGTTCTTGTATATGCCCTGAGCAGGGATCAACAAGTTATTCTAAAAGACCTACATACAGATGCATCCTTGGTGTATCCGGACGATGCTCTTAACCAAATGAGCTATCCGGCCAGGGCTCTCGGGGGTTCTTAATTGGTCTGACTTCTCCCTTCCCTAATCCTGGTTGTTTATATTTATTTCAAGGGGTATGATGGAATTTTTTAAATTGGAATTTCAATTTATTGTTGTAAATGTTGGAGAAACCAAACTATGATATGGATGCCTCACTTTCCTAAGTTAGGAGCTTACTGCTCCATCCCAAAACCTTTTTTTCTGAGCTGAAGGATCTTAGGATCCATCTGTCTGCTTGGCATCTGTCTGGGCTCTTAAGTAAAACACATTCCAAATTGGACTTATCACCTACCTCCTACCTCTCCTATCCTCCAAGTTTATCCACCATCTCGTATTCCTCAGAATTGGCCCATCAGAAACCCCCAAGTCAATCTAGCTTTTCCCTCTACCTTATATCTCCTCATCCAAGCAATAAAAAATTCTGCTGATTCTGATCCCTTTGTATCTTTTATCTCCTCTAGTGCATCCTGCATTCTTCTACCTTAGCCTTTTCATCATTTATCTTGTAGATTGTAATAGCAGTTTCTGAAAGCATGGTTTGAAGTCCACAGTACTGCTACAAGACCTTGAAATTATAAAAAATGAAAGGTTATTTCCGTTTTTAAGGACTACTGGTGTACAATTCCATATATCTTATTTTGCATATGCAACAAATATTTAATTAATAACCACATAAGTGAGTTGATAAGGATTACTGAAATTTTGCATTAATATATTAAAACTAGACAGTAATAGGGTTTACTGGTTAAATTCCATTCTATAAAGAAATCTGGCTGAATGCAAATGTTACTGTACAAGAGTCATTGGAATTACCCTAATCTTCAGGAAGGATGCCTTGGATCAGTATCATGATTTTCAGTTCCTGCTTTTTATTGCTTTTTAATTCTAACTTCCCATAAATGTAGATTTGTACCACAGTGCTCTAAGTTTATAGTTATTCTTAAAGATATATATATACATTGGATTTAAATAGTAACCATACACAATTCTAATGCTAAGGTAGATGTATATATAATCCCACCAAATTTTGGTTTAAGAAAATGATGTTTCATTGGGATAACTCAGCACTTTTTCCTCCCAAAAGTGACAAGATAGGATAAAGGTAGTTATGGGATCATTTCTTAACCCTGCACGGTGGGCCACAATCAAAAGAGTTAGAAGATCACTTCTTTACTATTATCTTGCCTTACTTTTCTCAGTTATGGATGCCTCACTTTTCTAAGTTAGGAGCTTATTGCTCCATCCCAAAACCTTTTTTTCTGAGCTGAAGGATCTCAGGATCCATCTGTCTGCTTGGCATCTGTCTGGGCACACACACACACACACACACACACAGTTACTTTAGACTGTACTACCAAAGGGTGGGTGAACTTTTTTACACAAAAATTTAATTGTGTTATTTCTCTTGCTCAAACTATTCCATAGTTTCTACATTGTCTTCAGCATTTATTATTAACATATTTTACATACTTTGCCTTTAAGAACAAATGAATAATAAATAAAGCTTTTGACCTTCAGAGAAAAACATCCATATACACATACACACAATATAATTTTACATAATTCACAGGTTTTGCAACACTCCTAAAGCCCATCCATAGATCTAAGGATCCCTCACTCAGCTTATGTAATTTTAAAAAGTGGATCTTAGCCTTAGCAGGTTTGGCTCAGTGGATAGAGTGTTGGCCCCACGAACTGAAGGGTCTTGGGTTTGATTCCAGTCAAGGGAACATATTTCAGTTGAAGGCTCAATCCCTGGCACGTGTGGGAGGCAACCAATTAATGTGTATCTTTTACAGCTCTCTCTCTCTCTCTCCTCTTTCCCTTCCACTCTTTAAAAATCAATGGGAAAATATCCTTGGACTATCAAAAATAAATAAAAAGCGAATCTTCTTTGAATAGCATAAAAGATCTTTTGCCTATTTAGCCAGACTCTTAATTCCCACACCTCACTTTGAATTTTCAGAATATACCATGTTATCTCTTATACTTCCTTTAAAAAAATTTAAATTTTACAATAGTTTGAGATTTACATAAAGTGCAAAGATAGTACATATAGTTTCTGTACACCCATACTCACTTTCCCCTATTATTAACATCTTACATCAGTATGGGACATTATTAAAAGTAATGAATCAATATTGATATGTTATTATTAAAGTTCATGCTTTATTCAGATTTCCTTCATTTTTACCAAATGTTCTTCTTTAAAAAAATCCTCACCAAGGATATTTTTCCCATTGATTTTTAGAGAGAGTGGAAAGGAAGGATAGAGAGAAAAACATCAATGTGAAAGAGATGTTTCATTGATTAGTTGCCTCTCGCAAACATCCCAGCTGGGATTAGGGACCAAGCCTGCAACCGAGGTGCTGCCCTTGACCGGAATCTAACCCATGTCCCTTCAGTCTGCGCGCTGATGCTCTATCCACTGAGCCAAACCAGTGAAGACCCAAATGTCCTTTTACTTTTCCAGGATCCTATCCAGGGTACTATATTACATTTAGTTATTATGTCCTTTTTAAAAAAATATATTTATTGATTGATTTCAGAGAGGAAGGAGAAAGGAGAGAGAAACATCAATGATGTGAATCATTCATTGATCAGCTGAGTCCTGCACGCCCCCCACTGGGGATCGAGCCCACAACCCAGGCATGTGCCCTTGGCTGGAATCAAACCTGGGACCCTTCAGTCCGCAGGCTGATGCTCTATCCACTGAGCCAAACCAGCTAGGGCTATTACATCCTTTTTTATTTTAGTTCATCTTGGCTATAACAGTATTTCATACTTTCCTTGTTTTTGATAACCTTGACAGTTTTGAAGAATACTGATCAAGTATTTTTTAGAATAATCCTTGATTAGGATTTTCCTCATGGTTAGGCTTGGGTTATGTGTTTTGGCGAAGAAGACCATAGAGGTAGCACACATTTTATCACATCATATCTAGAATACATACCATCAACTTATCACTGCCTCCATTTGTGGGAGCCCCTTTCCATGTCCCGTGTGGTTCAGAGTTCCCCTTTAGGGTTTGGGTTCTGGAGGAGGCTGCACGCAAATGAAAAGAGAGACTACCCGAAACCGGTTTGGCTCAGTGGATAGAGCGTCAGCCTGCAGACTGAAGGGTCCCGGGTTTGATTCCGGTCCAGGGCATGGACTTAGTTATGGGCACGTCCCCAGTGGGGGGCATTCAGGAGGTGGCTGGTAGATGTCTTTCTCTCATGGATGTTTCTGACTCTCTATCCCTACCTGTAAAAAATCAATAAAATATATATGAAAAGAGAGACTAGAAAAGCATTAATTTGGTAATATTGGGGGGCCAGGTAGGAGACTTCCTCTATGGAAAGGATTACCCCTTGTTCTGGCATTTTTCTTCCTTTTTTTAAGACTATAGCATATACCCATGACCTGTAGGCAGGAAATTACAAGAACAGAAATTAACATGAAAAAGGTAGAGGCTGCTTCAGCTAACAATGTTTCAATTAAACAGTGAATTATTAGCTCTGACCTTTCAGAGCAATTAAGGTTGACCAGCCTTCTGGTCTCCTGTCCACATCTTTCTATTAGTGAGACAATGTTTGGTTTCTGGCATCCATTGACCTTGGACACATGGCTGAGGTGATATTGATTACATTTTCCCACTGGAAGACCATTCTTCCTCATCCTTCCCACGCTGTGCTGTTTGGAAAGAGGTCCCTATGCACAGCCCGCAGTGAAGGAGTACAGAGTTATACTCCACTTCCTTGAGGATAAAGGGCCACATAAGTTACTGGGAATCCATTTACATGGGGTGTTGTCTATTCTCCCTTTCTTTTATTTTTAAATGTTTAACCTCTCTCTGAAATGCTGGAATCACAGAACAACCCCAACATGTCAATTTCTTGCCCATGTCATGACATCTATCACGGCTCAGCAAGTGGTCTGTCTGTTCTCCACAATCTCTCAGGCACCCAGGCTCTATCTAGTGGGTCCACCACTGGGGGAACTATGCCTTCTGACACATCCAACTTTACCAGTAGCCAAGGCAGATGAAGGGCACTGGAGGGTTTTGCACCAGCAATCAAGTGCTTCAGCTTCAAGGTGACACAAGTCATTTCCACCCATAATTCTGCCACTCCATGGGGGCGGGGAATCGAATCCTCCCTGTGCCTAAAAGGAGGGCAGCCAGGCAGGAGGGAGCCCTGAAGTTTTCACCACAGTCTCCTACCCCCTTGCCCAGGAAACAACACCCTGTCTCTCTCCAGATCTCCTTCAGCTGAAATGCTGTGAAACCTTCGCTCTCTCCTCCCCACAGACCTGGGCTCCCTCCATGCTCCTCAGCACTCTGTACAGACCAACGTTAAAGCAGCTGTTACACTGGATGTAAATGTTGGTCTGCATGCTTGAAGAGAAAGCAATCATGCTTCTCCAGCTGGGGATCACCTTCAGCATTAATACAGTGTCTCTTACATAAGATATCCAATCAACTTTTATCATTTATTGAGCTAATTAATGGATAAAATACTGAAGGTTATAGCCAGGTGCTACACAAGACCTTCTTCCATAATTCAGTTGCTCATATTATAATTTCTTGGCAATTGAAGTAAAAAAATTTTTCCCAGGAAGTGTAGAGTTATACCTTCAAAAATGTTTTACCTACACTGGCATAAGGAACCCTGT
The DNA here is from genome assembly GCA_004026805.1 of Lasiurus borealis. Classification (NCBI taxonomy): domain Eukaryota; kingdom Metazoa; phylum Chordata; class Mammalia; order Chiroptera; family Vespertilionidae; genus Lasiurus; species Lasiurus borealis. The sequence continues at coordinate 11,690 of PVJN01024540.1, read as the reverse complement.
GTCTCAAACATGTGGTCTTATTTCTAATTTATTCCGGAGGTCCGAGTTAACTTTGATTAAAAAATTATTCTCTCTCTTTTTAAAATTCTAGGCTACCTTGTGTAATTGCTTCCTGATGTTTGACAGGCCCGCCCTTCCACAATTTGTGGTTGGTTTTTATATGTAACTTTGTATCACTTTCTTGCATCATTTGTAATGTCAGAATCCTATTTTAACACAAGCGGTCAAGTGAAGAGAACAACACCTTAATTGTAGGTGAAATGCTTTTTTTTTTACACTAGGAATTTGGCAATTTTGCTAAATGTCTACATTGTACATCTGAGCATGCTTCTCACTGAGAAAGCAGGGGAAGAGCCTGAAAGGAATGTAAGCCTCAGAGACTCACAATGATGAATATAAGGACAGCATGACAGTAAATCACAGTGATTGATAATAAAGTCAGAGGTGACATGTGATTGACATGTGTGTTCTAAACACTGGATCCTCTGAGTTCAAGGCTGGCATGATGCAGATGCAGAGTGGGCTTGGGGGAAAGGAGCTGGAGGTACAGAGGCTACTTGGAAAGTCATATCAGTAATCCTGTAATGAAATTCAGGTCTCACCCAAATTGCATACCCCATAGTATCCAGTACCTAACTTGCAAGATGATTGACTTTCTTACAGATGGAAGGTATTTTAAGTATAGTTTTTGTATATTTAGGTTCATTTTATTCCCAAAATTAGTACTCATGTGTGTATGTGTGTTAACTTCTCTATTTCAGAAGATGACACATTAAAAAAAAAATACAACTTTAAAATATTTTTACTTGCTAAATGTTGAAACATTCATTCATTTTTAAAGCAGTTAACCAGTCTATATTTTTATAACACTTCTAACTTACTATGTTACTCTTTAATTGAAAATCATTTTGAACCAGCTGGCAAGGGAACTATTTTCCAAAATAAATATGTGAGAAACTGGTACTGGATCCTATCACCTTTGGGTCAGCTCACAGTGAGACTTGTGTGTAAATGGTGCCATGTTTGTGAGTTCAGTTCCTATTTGACTGAGTTGATTCCAGTGCCAGCAATCAGTTACCTCACAAAGGTATAATAATACTGACCCAAGGATGAAGGGTGAGAAAGTCATGTGGCTGCATTCAAGACAACTTGAAGTGAAGCCAAAAGAGAGAATAACATAATCTTCAATGAAATGTGTACATATAAATTATTGCTAATAACAAGTTAAGCATATGCCCTGGCTGGCATGGCTTAGTTGGTTGGGCATTGTCCCATGCACCACTTCAATTCCCAGTCAGGGTACCTACATACGTATGGGCTGGATTCCTGACATGGGGTGTACAGGAGACAGCCAACCAAGGTATCTTTCTCACATCTATGTTTCTCTCTCTCTCCTTCTCCCTTCCTCTCTAAAAATCGATGAAAAATCTTTTGTTTTCTTAAGAAGTTAAGCATATTATCTTATTTGCTTGCCAAAGGTAGAAATAAAATTTCTGTTTGTCAAAAGGGAGAAAATCAGTACAACCTAAATGTATGATCTTATTCCCCTATTTTCAACAATTTTTATCTCTCCTCCAACATTTTATAAAGTTATCGAGCTAATTTAAAGATTGAAATCATGCCCTAGCTGGTTTTGCTCAGTGGCTAGAGCATCGGCCTGCAGACTGAAGGGTTCTGGGTTTGATTCCAGTCAAGGGCACATACCTGGGTTGTGGAATGGATTCCCAATAGGGGGCATGCAGGAGGCAACCAATTGATGATTCTCTCTCATCATTGATGTTTCTATCTCCCTTTCTCTTTGAAATAAATAGATATATTTAAAATTATTGAAATCATTAATTTCTAGTTCAATGAATGAAAATTTAATGAATATGCAATTGCATTGGCACAAATGGAAAGAGCATAGAAAACTTTACCCCTGAACATCTTACTTAATAAAGAAATGAAATCAGAAAACTTCTGAAAAGAGGAAATGAAAGTAGGAACATTTCCATCTCTTTGCAAACAAAATTACATTGCCACATGTTTGAAAAATCAGTTAGTATTTCATTATAATTTCTCAATGTTGAATGCCCAATTATTGTGTAAATTCAGAAGGGATTTTTGTAACTTGACCAAAGTGGGAAGAAAAACATTTGTTTATAATGTGAAAAGGGGAAATGAGATTCAGCCAAAGTTCTACTTGTGTTGACCTGGAAGCTTAAAGATAACAGAAATAATAGAGTCTACAGAAAGTATTCGCAAAGAAATCAAAAGCCATCCAGAATTATCAGTTGCCCACACACCAAGCATATTGATTTTTAAGATAGTCTCTAATTGCTCGATGGCATTGCTTGGTATTAGACCAACCTCTTAGAGAAAACTCACTTTTAAAATAAATATATAAAAAAGGTGGTTGCATGGCTCTCGCAGGAATTAAAATCAGACAAGAGATAGGCAAAGAAGTTATAGTATGTCTGTAGAATATCTTCCCTTTTCACTTCAAGTTTTACAAGTGAAAATGGTTCACTGAACAGACCCTGGTATTGCCCTGAATAGAAATCCCCACTCTGCTTCTTAGCAGCTATATTTCTGTGGCCAAGTAACTCTCCTCTGGAACACATAGTCTTTCCTCTGTAAATGGAAATAATGCCTACCTCAAGGCCCCTGCAAGAATGACAGGTCATGTTTATTAAGTAACTAAGCATTCCATAAACAAAAGCCAGTGTCATTTATCTTTCCCTTTACCTTTATCTCTGGGTAATCACCAATCTTGGTGAGTCAAACCTAAATATCTCTTGAACCCTACCCCACCATCATCTGCCATCTGGATTACTAGTCATATAAAATATATAAATATATATGTTGGAGAGAGGAGAAGGGTGGTGGAGAGAGAGAGAGAGAGAGAGAGAGAGAGAGAGAGAGAGAGAGAGACTGATGTGAGAAACATCAATTGATCACCTCCTACATGAACCCCAACAGATGACTGAACCAGCAACCTAGGTGTGTGTCCTGACTAGGAATCCAACCGACAACCTTGTCCTGACTAGGAATCCAACCGACAACCTTTCGGTGCTTAGGACAACACTCCAACCAACTGAGCCACACCAGTCTGGGCTACTTGTTATCTCTCTGGCAGCAGTCCCTGAATCCAATCTAGGGTGATTTCTTTAAAGCTTTGATCCTGCTACTTTCCAGTTTAATGCTTATGAATAGCTTCTCATTGTCTTGGAAATTACATCTCAAATCCCACTGCCCTGCTCACCCCTCTAACCTCATTTCTCTTCACCAGTTTTCACCAGACATCTTTGCACTTCTTTCAGTGTCTGCGTGGCAGATGGAGGAAAGAGCAGGAGTGAAGACAGAGAAGAGGGCAAGTGCGTGGCAGATGCCAGCAAGAGTAAAATCGCTGTCACTGGTGGGACAGTGCATGCAGATTTCACTAGGCTAGTGCTGTGCATTAGGCTTAGTGATTGTGTGGTAGGTTTCAAATGCAATAACGTGTAGCACAGTACTGATTGGCACTACAGTAGAATTAATTCCTCTGGTGTGTGTTAAATCTTATCATTTCCTCTTGGTTTGAAGCTGACTCAATACACAACAGCAAGACCATGGAGTAAATTAAATGCACAAGTTAAAAGATTTCTGGAATTTGGATCATGTCAGGAGACTTGGGAAAGAAATGATCCTGCTATTTTGCAAAGAGTGGGGGTTTCACTGAGAGGGATATTGAGAGCTAAAAGGACAGAAAGTGATCGCTAATGCTTGCGGGGGTGGGAGGGAAACACTGGTCTGAATTAGGCAGACCCAAATCCTTTACCATTTGTCAGTGTCCCATGCACCCCAGGACCCAACAAAATTTAGCCTTTGGGTGGGGGTCAAGCCCTGTTCCTAAGGCAGGAAATGTTCCCAGGGAAGTCCCCCTGACACGCAGCCAGGCTGCTGGCCTCGCAGGGAGCAGATGCTGGGAGTGCCGGTCCTATTTCCAAGGCTGTTTGTTACACAGCCTGACGAAGGCCAGCACCTTAACCTTTCAGTCCTGGAGAGGTGCAAGGTGTTGTTCCTCCTCTACCCTCGGCTCCCACCCTCCCAACTCGCCTATCCCTGCATCTCCCAGGAGCGATGCTGCCTCAGCTGAGGTGGGACCAGGCTCTCTGCATCCCTGAGCCGAACTCCAGTGATGGGAGCTGAGCAGTTGCCCAGCCATGGTCTCCCAAGGGGCTCCACGCTCCAAGGAAACGGACTGCTTCACTGGCAAGTGATTATTTCTGCTCTTCGACGAAGCCCATGCCAATGCTTCCTTCCACTAAGACAATGTTGATTGACCGGTGCCCGTCATTTTAGAAGGCCTTTTCCCCCCACACAGTTTTCATGCTCCTCATAAAGTAATTTCCATTATTTAATGCTAACAGAGAAAACGAGATTGCAGAAACAGCCACAAAAAGTAGTGATGGCATAAATTATAGTGAAAAAGACTATGAAGACAGAGAGGTTTGTCCCGATTGTCTGAGTCTCTGAAAACCAAACAGTGAGGTTTGTCTCCGGGGTTAATGGAGACCTGAATTATGGAACCAAGGAGCCATTTTAATCTCAGGAAACCAATTTAATCTCGAGGGCTCTTACTTCCCGTTCTCCAATCATAGTCTAATCCGAGCAAGTCTAAATCAAATAGTCTAGATAATAGTGTAGTGAGTATAAATTCGTATACCGTAAGTGGGTGCAAGAAACATCACTTTGCTTCATTTTTCTAAATCAAACAAAATGTATCTCTTAAGTCCCACTTCCCCAAGTGGTGAGGCAATGAGTCCTTTTTAGCTTCTTTAGCTGATGCTATTTTAACACATGGAGGTTCCCAGCCCAGGAGCTTCCAAGCATCTCAAGAAACTACAAAGTCCAGAAACTGCAAAGGTTGAGGAAGGCTTTGGAGCTTCAGGCCATGCCCAAGGTCTTCACATAGGGATTAGTGCCCACACTGCCGAGGCGCATTCAAAGGCAGGAAGCGGCTGAAACCGGCTTGGTTCAGTGGATAGAGCATCGGCCTATGGACTGAAAGGTCCCAGATTCGATTCCGGGCAAGGGCATGTACATTGGTTGTGGGCACATGCCCAGTGGGGGGCGTGCAGGAGGCGGCTGATCTATGTCTCTCTCATCGATGTTTCTAACTTTCTATTCCTCTCCCTTCCTCTCTGTGAAAAATCAATAAAATATATTAAAAACAAAAAAACAAAGACAGGAAGTGCCTTTGCTGAAATTCTCGGAATCCCAAGGCAGGGCAATGGGTGTTCCACGGTCCCCGGAGCTAGCTACATGCCATCCAAGAGGCTCCTTGCCATTGCTCTCTCTGGGCCCCACTTGGAAGTGGGGCTGCAGGGCCCGACAACCGTTGAACCAGAAAGTCCAAAGACCTACATCTTAGATCTGGCCAAATTTGCCTCCTCAATGCCCCTGGCCTTAGTGACTCTCCTCTCCTCTTTATCCTCCCCCTCAATGAACCGAGTCTCCCAAACAAAAGCCGGCATGAGATGCAGTGTCGCAGGACCTTGGAAATTGTGTTTTATTCCAAGAACTACTAAGTCTATTTTTGTAAGAGCTTTCTTCAGTCTTTTTTTTTCTTTTAATAATTATGCAATAAAATGATTCTACCAAAATTGCACTGTACTGAGATAGTGTCTCAGGTTACTTTCTATATAGCTTATATGCCACTTTACTGCTCAGTGAAAATTAACATTTAACTACTTTTCTCTTGGAGGGGGCCAGGGAAGGGGGAGGCAGATGGGCTCAGGACAACCTTAGTGCACACCTCTTGTGTCTCCAGCAGTTTGTGACTTTCCTTGGTCTTGTAAGGAATAGACAAGGTTGCCACATAACAGAAGTCAAGAACCTCCATGGCCTAAGCCTGGGGTCTGGCCAGATCAGTCAGCACATCTGCCACATGTTCCAGCGTCAGAATGTTGAAGTCTATAGACTGGAGTGGGCCTCTGTGATCTCAGGCCACAACTCAGGGGACTGGAGGCAGGGAGCAATCCCTCCCCGTTTCACTCCCCTCAGAGGGCTAGTGAACCCATGCCCTAGCTGCACTAGGCTGAGGAAGGGTGTCATGTGACCTCTCTTATATCCTGAGCCCTGCAGTGCAGCAAGGTAAATGTACATAGGAGTCAAAACCCTGCACAGATGTTGACCACACATCCCTTACCCCCTCTGGGCCTCAGTTTCCTTAAATTTTAAAATGAGAACACATAAAAGCTTTATATCTCATAGGATTATTCTGAGGATTAAATTACTCACTGTCCATGCCCGGACCTCCCCCTCTTGCCCTCCAACTACTGAAACCTGTGTTCCCTTCCCCATCTCCAGCAGTCCTCTCTTCCTCAGGTATCAGCAGTCCCGAACCTGATTTCTTTCCATTGAAATCTTAGAGACCACTGATCAGGTGAGCTGAACAGAAGAAAGATGACTATAAAATTAACTGCAAGAAAGTTCCTGAAAAATATACTGAGTTCACACATACAGAGGATTGCTGAAGACTTCAAAATAATCATCATTATTGAGGAATTCTGCACATTCCTGTGTATGGATGTCATTATTTAGTATTTTGCTCATTGCAAAGTCACATATGCTGAAAGAAGAAAGCTTAGAAAATGCCAAAAAATACAAAGTAAATAAAAAAATCTGAGAGTTGTTCATAAATAACCACTGCGAACATTTCAGTGTATGTTTTTATTTCTTTCTCTAACACATTTTTAACCTTTCACCACAAAATACATCTGTATATTTTAAAAATTCAAGTAAAGTGTTATAAATGTGATGGTGAAAAATAGTCCTAATCTTTCTCATGTAAGGCCCAACATTAATGTCAATCTCCTTTTCACTTTTCTAGCTATTCCTTCCAGTATTTGCTGCCATATGTTTCAAGACCATGTTTATTCTACTATTTCTCGATTTTCAAGCATAGACATTTTTTATTTATCTCCAGCAAAAAAGATGAAAACCAACTCTCTCTCAAATCTCCCTGCCATTGCTGGTCCTCTTTTTTACTTTTTGAAAGTCTTTATTATTGAAAGTATCCTCTTTTTTCTCCCATTGACCTGTTTCTCTTTATAAGCATTCACACTCACAGGTGAGTATTAGATGATAGCATAATTTGGTTGTATTTCCATTCTTAAGTTTGTTCTTGATATTAGTCATTGTTTTTCTGTTTGTTTAGCTTTTCATGTACTTATTCATGTAATGATTCAGTACCCAGAGTGTCAGCCAGAGCTGTCAAGCCCTCTTCAGTGGGTTTGGACATTCCAGGCCTTCTCTGCTGTTTTCCCATGAAGTCCACACTCACACATACTCCCAGGGCCCCGCTCCCTCTTGCTCCAGTCTGGATCAACCTCTTTCAACCTGCAACACAGCTGTCAATGTTGGACAACACTGCTTTCTTCATTTGGTAATTTCCTCCACTTCCCTTCTGCCTTAGAACCCTGCTTCCTCTCTTATTTGCTCTTTTTAAAAATGGAGCATATCCTTCAGACCCATCCTGATAACATTTGCAAAGAGGCAACATTTTTCTGTCCTTACATATTGAGAATGTCTTTTTTCTTTCCTCCTCTCACACTTGACTGTTTGACTGGATATAGGATTCTGAGTTGAATGTCATTGTCCTTAAATGTTCAATTTTCTCTTTGCCCCTAGTTTTCTAAAACCTTATGATGATGTGTATTGCTATGGATTTTACTCCATGCCATTGTACTGGGCATTTGATTTGGAGACGTTGTGTCCTTCAGTTTCATGAATTTATTTCGTATTTCCATTTCCTCTGCAATTCCTTTTAAGAATTCCTATTACTTGGCTGTTTGATCTCATTTTTTAAAAATATGTTTTTATTGATTTCATAGAGAAGGAAAGAGAGATAGGAACATCAATGATAAGAGAGTCATTAATCAGCTGCCTCCTGCACGTCCAATAGTGGGGATGAAGCCCTAAACAAGGAATGTGCCCTGACTGGGAATTAACCAGTCAGCTCTTGGTTCATGGTTTGACCCTCCACCACTGAGCCACAGAGATCAGCTGGGCTGTTTGATCTCTTTATTCTCTAATTCTTTCATCTTTCCTCTCCTTTTTGTTTTTTAATCTGTTTTTTTTTTATGCTATTTCTGAGAAGATATTTCAAATTTATTTCTAACTCATTTAGTAACGTTTTTATTCAGCCCAGGGCTCCTTTTTTATTCTCTGATTATTTCTTTTTTAAAGTATCCTTACTTGTTTCATGATATGGTATTTTGTCATTTCTCTGTGATATTCTAGATGTTCTTTAGCATTGACTTGGAAAGCATATAAAGAAAACCAAAGATTAATTATTTTAAAGCGTTTTTCTCTCTTTGGGTCCTGAAAATCTGTCTATTTATTTATTTATTTATTTAATTAATATATTTTATTGATTTTTTACAGAAAGGAAGGGAGAGGGTTAGAAACATCGATGAGAGAGAGACATCAATCAGCCGCCTCCTGCACGCCCCCACTGGGGACGTACCCGAAACCAAGATACATGCCCTTGACCAGAATCGAACCTGGGACCCTTCAGTCCCCAGGTCAACACTCTATCCACTGAGCCAAACCGGTTTTGGCTTCATTTTTTATTATTAAAGAATTAAGTCCAGCTGGTGTGGCTCGGTGGTTGAGCGTTGACCTATGAATCAGGAGGTCACAGTTCCACAGGCCCGGATTTCGGGCTCAGTCCCCAATGGTGGGTGTGCAGGAGGCAGCCAATCATTGATTCCCTCTCAATATCGATGTTTCTATCTTCCTCTACCTCGCCCTTCCTCTCTGGAAGCAATAAAATATTAAAAAATAAAAAAGAATTAAAATTAGTCCTAGAGTGGAAAAAGTTCTTAATTTTTTATTAAATCACAAGAATCAAGATGTCTCTTAGAGTCAAATTAGTGAATAAAAGCCAGCAGAAAGAGAGTGCAGTTGAAAAATTAGGGTAACAACAAAAGGATGACATTTATGTGGCTCAGAATCTGTCTTCATAAACAGATACAGAAGCATAATTTCCTCTTCTCTCCCTCCCTTCCCCCTCCCTCCCTCCTACCTGAGGATATTTTCCCATAGATTATTAGAGAGAGTGAAAGGGAGCAGGGGAGACACAGTGACAGAAACATCGATGTGAGAGAGACAATTCATTGGTTACTTACTGCATATCCGACCTGGGCTAGGATTGAGTCTGCAACCAAGGTACATGCCCTTGACCAGAGTCAAACCCGGGACCTTTCAGTCCGTGGGCCAATGCTCTCTCCACTGAGCCAAACCCTGCTAGGGCTAAAGTGTGTATACATTTTGGGGGACACCCTGTATAGAAAGTCCTGGGCCTTATGGGATCTGCTTACAGAGTAAGGAACAATAAATGAAGTCTGTTGCATTTTCTGGATCTTCCAGAAAGCAATTTCCGGGCTACCAGTACTTATATAAGTTTCATACCTGCTTCAGTATCCCTTGGAGTTTTGACATTTGTGTTAAGCTTGATCTCCACCTCCTAACATTGTTAAGGAAGTGTCTTGGGGTTTTCATGTTTTTGTTTTGTTTATGTGTTTGTTTGTTGCATTTTTAAAAATTAAATTTATAGGGGTGATTTGGGTTACTAAAATTATATAGGTTTCAAGTGTACAATTCTATGATATATCATCTGTATATTGTATTGTGTGTTCACCACTCAAAGTCAAATCTTCTGTCACTATATATCTCTATCTATCTCTATCTATCTATCTATCTATCTATCTATCTATCTATCTATCTATCTTCCCCCTCCCCTATTTATTGAATTATAGAGAGACAGGAAGTAACAGGGATAGAGATAGAAACATCAATGAGAGAGACATATCATTGATTGGCTGCCTCCTTCATGCCCCCTACTGGGGATTGAGTCTGGCACTCAGGCATATGCCCTGACCAGGAACTGAAGCAGTGAGCTCTTAGTTCCTGGGTCGAAGCTCAGCCGCTGAGCCACACCAGCTGGGCTGTCACTACATTTTTGACTCCTTTACTCTTAGCTAACCCTCCCATCCCCCTTCCACCATACTGTTGCCTGTGTCTAGGAGTTTTTGCCTTGTTTGTTCACTTGTTGCTTCCAGTTTTATACCCCACATATGAGAAGTCATGTGGTTCTTGACTTTTTCTGTCTTATTTATTTCACTTAGCATGATATTCTCAAAATCTACCCATGATTGGCAAATGGCAGTATTTCATCTTTTCTTACCACTGAATACTAAGGATGTATTTATCACATCTTTACCCAAGTATCTGCTGAAGGATACTTTGTTTGTTTCTATATCTTGGCCACCATGAATAATACTACAATGAATATAAGGGTGCATATATCTTTGTGAATAAATGTTTTCAAAATTCTTGGGTAGGTACCCAGAAGAGGGGTTGTTGGATTACATGTAACTCTATTATTTGAGGAGATTCCATAACTGTTTCCAGTGGCTGTACAGTTTACCCTATCAGCAGTGAATGAGGTGTTTATTTTTTTTCTCCACAGCCTCTCAACACTTTTTACTAGTCTTGTTTATAACAGCCATTCTAGCAGGTGTGAGTTGATATCTCATTGTAGTTTTGATTTGTATTTCACTAATAGCCAGTGAAGTTGAACATCTTTTCATATAGCTAATGGCCATTTGTTTGTCTTCTTGGGAGAGGTGTCTGTTCAGGTCCTCTGCCTATTTTTTATTTGGATTGTTTATTTGGTGTTGAGTTTTATGACTTCTTTACATATTTTTAGAGAGTGGATGGGAGCAGGAGAGCTGTTCTTTGCAAATATCTTCTCCCATTTGCCCCCCATACACACACCCACTAACTAAGGCATTCTTCTATATCTATCTTCCTCCCTCTCCCTTTTCTTTTTTTAAAAATACATTTTCTTGTGGTTTTTTTTTTTTTTTTTTTTTACAGAGAGGAAGGGAGAGGGATAAAGAGTTAGAAACATAGATTTGGTAATATGCAAATTGACCATCGATCAGCTGCCTTCTGCACACTCCCTACTGGTTATGTGCCTGCAACCAAGGTACATGCTCTTGACTGGAATCAAACCTGGGACCCTTGAATCTAGCCACTGAGCCAAACCAGTTAGGGCTTGCTTCTTTTTTCTTTCTTTCTTTCCTTCCTTCCTTCCTTCCTTCCTTCCTTCCTTCCTTCCTTCCTTCCTTCCTTCCTTTCATATAATACTGGTTTGGAGTTGCTGTACTCCTTTAGCTTTTTCTTCTCTGTGAAGCTCTTTATTTGCCCTTCAATTCTGAATGATAGCTTTGCTGGATAGATTATTCTTGGTTGTAGGTTCTTGCTACATCACGTTGAATATTTCTTGCCACTCCCGTCTGGCCTGCATCGTTTCTGTTGAGAAATCAGCTGACAGTCGTATGGGTGCTCGCTTGTAGGTAATGAACTGTTTTTCTCTTGCTGCTTTTAATATTCTTTCTTTGTCTTTTGCTCTTGGTATTTTAATGATGATGTGTCTTGGTGTGGTCCTCTTTGGATTCCTTTTATATGGAGTTCTGTGTGCTTCCTGGACTTGTAAGTCTATTTCTTTTACCAGATGTGGGAAGTTTTCAGTCATTATTTCTTTAAATAGGTTTTCAGTATCTTGCTCTCTCTTCTTCTGGCACCCGCACAATTCTGATGTTGGTACACTTGAAGCTGTCCCAGAGGCTCCTTACATTATCTTCACATTTTTG
>PVJN01024539.1:0-31058 GCA_004026805.1 Lasiurus borealis | reverse complement strand
TCCCCCCTCCCTCCCTTGCTCCTCACCTCCCTCCACCCCCCTCCCCCGCGCCTCGGCTCCCGCATCCCTCCATCCAAGCCTGTGCCGCAGCCGCATCGCCACCGCAGCCCCGGCAGAGCCGAGCCGGTCCAGGCCCTTGCCCCTGCTCTGCCCTCCGCCCGCCGCCCCCGGTCCCGCCCCCGCCTGCGGCGCCTCCCCCAGCGGCTCTTCTGCTCCCCCCAGAACCCCCAGACCCCTGCCTCCAGCACCGAGCCTGAAGGTGGGAGCGGTAACCAAGGCAGGAGATCGAGGAAGAGGAGGAGCCGTCGCAGGATGAAGGATCGGACTCAGGAGCTGCGGAGTGTGAGCTTGGGGGTGGGGAAAATGGGGGGAGGGACCCCAATATTTGGGGAGCGCGTGGGGGTGGAGTGGGGCAGGTGCTGGGTTGTGGGGGCAAATTATGAGCATGGCGGTTGGTGGTAGGGACACCACAATTTCTGGAGGCACCTGATGTTCTCCAATGAACCTGCATTTTGGGGACAGTGTTTGGAAGGTGTTGGAAGCCGGTAAGACACAAGGGGCAGGAGAGGTCTCAAGGGCCTTGGACATTCCATATTCCCAGGAAGGCCCTGGGTCTAATCTGAGGGTGGGAAAGAGTGAGTGTCAGGAAGGAATTGGAAGGTGCTGTCAGCCCCAGCAGCAGATTTTCGGGATTAGAAGGATGGGCTGTTAGTGGGCCAGGCTGATCCCAGCAGGACCCAACATGGGGGAGGCTCTGGGGAAGGACACAGGTTGGGACCGAGATGCCAACACTTGACAGTGAATGAAGTGCGAGTATGAGTGTGCGTGTGCGCACGTGTGTGTTGCTCTCCATGGGAAGGAGGCACCTCAGACACAGGAGGGAAGCGGCTGCCTCAGGAGACAGCCAGAGGGCCAGGGCCTGAGATAGGGTGACCCCAGAGGTTGGAGGTGGGGTTGCAGAGGAGAAGGGGAGGAGGTTCCAGGCACAGGGCTGTGGAATTGGGTTGTCTCACATGGACTGTGCTCTGCGGGGGGAACTGCCCCTGAACAGCCGGGCAGGCCGCTGTGGGCTCCGGTCCGCCGTGGCCCTGGTTTGCTGTGGGCCCCGGTCTGCAGGCCTGAAGAGGCCAGGCTCCGGGAGTTCCCCTGGCAGGGAGTTGTGCTTGGGGGACTGGTGTCTGCGGTGAAGGCTGCCATTTGGAGGGGATGGGGAGTGGGAGCTTGATGAGAATGGTGTCTTTGGTGGGGAGGATCCTGGGGGATTTGGAGAAATGACCTGGGGCTCCAGGGGGCAGAGCTGACAGCCTGCTGTGGGCTCCCGTCTTGTGGTGTTACATTAATAAAACACTAGCCCCAGCTGGTTTACTCCATTTGACAGGTCAGGGAAACGGGTTCAGAGATGGGCAGGGACTTGCCCAAGGTCACCAAGCAAGTGAATGGGAGGATCAGACTAGAATGTGGGTTTCCTGTTTGCCGTGTTGACATGCATCTCTGCTTTTTTGGCTTTTGAAACAGTCTCAACATGAGGTGTGGGGAGTGGGGGGCGAAGGGGGTAAAAACTCTTTGTAGAGCCCCCCTGGACTTGGGGGTGGGAAACCAGGTTACTAAGACTAGAGGAAGGGGCTCCGAGGCCAGTGATTGCTGTCTCTGGGGAAAGATGGGTTGACAAGTGGGAAGGAAACAGGAATTGGTGGTCAGGAGAGGGAGTTGTGTTTTATTTATTAAACTTACCGAATAGGCATCAGGAAAATAACAGTAATAAAAAATAACCAACACTTATGTGCCAGACACCATTCTAAGTTTTTTATACATATTAACTCATTTTGATTGTCACAGCACTCTAGGAGGCTGGAACTAGTGTTAGCCCGTTTTAAAGATAAGGAAATGCGGCCCAGAGAGGTTAAATAACTTAACCGAAGTCACGTAGCTAATAGAAGGCGGCCAGGCAGGCTGGCTCCATCAGGGCTCTAAACCATCCTTCTCTCAGGAAGTCGTTTTCATCCAAAGCAGGTTGCCATTCATAATTTTTTAGACTTCACCCCTCTCCTGGACAGGCAGGCAGACTGAGAGACTCCCTCATTTTATAGCTGAGGAAACTAAAGCCCAGAGTGGTTAGCTAACTCGCCCAAGGTCACACAACTAGCAAGTGAGGAGTTCGGATTTGAACCCAGAGCCCCTACTGCCAAGACTCTCAGTGACTCCAAGATCCAGAGAAATGGAAAGTGAATTAGGGTGAGGGTGGAATTGTGGTGGAATTAAAGAGAGGGGGAGGGAAGGGGAGGGAGGGGCGGGATGGAGGAGGAGGCAGGAGATGGGAGTCTTTATCTGAGTGGGCCCAGGGATGAGAGGAATCTGTCTGCTTGGGCTACAGGGGGCATCGAGGTGGAAGAGGTGGGAAGTGGTATGGAGGGGTGGAGGGCTGGGTGCCTGCTGATGGCTCTGGTGTTAGTCATAGCTCTGGGAAACTGGAGATTTGGGAGGGGGTGGGTGGAGAGGAAAGAAGCTGCCAGATGCAAGGAGTGCTGAGGGTCTCCCTGCCAGAATGAAGAGCAAGGAGGTGGGAAGCAGGAGAAACTGAGCAGGGTGTGGGAGGCCTGGGAAAGGGCTCTCTAAGCTTCTGAGAGAGATAGGGGGCAGTGGTGGGAGGGGATGTCAGCCCAGCAGGTGATTGTCTTTCCAATAGTACTTTAGAGTCCCCAAGGGGTTGTTAGATATGTTTATCACTTAGCAGTTGAGGGCACAGATTTGGGAAACAGACTGTTTGGGTTCAAACTCTAGCTTTACTACTTCCTGTGTGACCTTGAGTAAGTTGCTTAACCTTTCTGATAGTCATTTTTTTCATGTGTGAAATCAGAGTAATTGACAATTTGCATGGTTATCCTAAGGGTTGAAATTAGTTACTGTGCAAAAAGTACTGAGAAGAAGGTCTGGTGCCCAGCAATACTCTATGAATGTTTGTTATTCCACAGCTGACTTATTTCTCTTGAACCCTTGAGATGGCCAGGATGTGACCCTAATTTATTTTAGAGTAAATTGAGGGCCACACAGGTAACCTGACTTGCTCAAGGTCACACAGCTGTTAATGGCAAAGCCAGGGTCAAATCAGGATTTTCTGTCTCTAGTGTACCAAACCCCTTTGGTTGGGAGCTAGGAGGTGCTTGGCTGGAATGGAGGCTGCAGTCGGTTTAATCAGCTGGATTGGTGTCCCAAGATCCAAAAACTGGGAACAGGGATGGGGCTCAAGAGGAGAGGAGGAAGAGCAAGGGAGACAGAGAAGAAGGTTGGTGGGAGAGAGAGAGCACTAGGAGACACGTTGTGGGCTGTGGAATGGGAAGGCCAGAGACAGAGGAAACGGGGAGACTGGGAAACGAAGGAAGGGGAGGCCTGCGCGGAGAGGGCTTGACTCTGAGGGCTCTTGGGAATGAGGGCTGTTATAGGACAAGCCCTGTACCCTGAGGGCCGGGCCGAGGTCTATGTGCAGCCCGCAGGTGTGGGCAGGCACAACAGGCGCTTTAGAACGGCAGACCTGGAAGAACAAGGTGAGTAAGCCCAGTGTGTACAGAGGGACAGAGACCCAGGGAACCTGGGTGATGGCCGGGCCAGCCAGCTGCACTCGGCGTGTTTCTGTTCTTCAAACAGCAAGCTCACCCTGCTTTTGAGGACCTTTGCACTTGTTCCCTTGGCCCAGAGTGTTGGTCCCTCTGTTTTGAATGTTCTCCCATCTGCCTGGAACACACCTCCCTCTGCCGTGAATTCTGTTCCCCAGGTTGTGACACAGTTGACTCCTTCAGGACTTGGCTCAAGGGTCAACCCTCCGAAAGGCCCTCCCTGGCCATCCTGCATAAAGCTGTCCCTGGCTCATGTCTCTCCATCACGTCCCCTGGTTTATCTCTCTCCTGCTCTTAGCACAACCTGACATTGTCCTGATCGTTTTTCATTGTCTGTCTCCCTTCACTGGAACGTCAACTCCTTGAGGGCAAGACATTCTTCCTGTCTTGCACCTGGGAGTGAACTTGGCACAGGTCATTCTAGTACATCCTGGGTAGATGAATAAGGGACTCAGTGGGCAGAGGGAGGATGCAGAAGGGAGTAAGTGGGAAGGCAGGGAAGGCAGAGGAGAGAGGTGGGGTGGGAGGGCTAGCCTAGATGCTGATAGGCAGAGAAGCCCAGATCGGGGCACAGATGGGCAGAAGAGGGGATACAGGCGAGACAGGCTGCTGTCTCTAGATCAAGTGATGTTTGCAACCCTGAGGAGTACATGTGAGCATATGTGTGTGTACATGGGCCCATATGTATTCACACACACACACACTCTGTGACTTCTGTCACCTGATTCCAGTCTCTTTCCACCTCTGTTTTAGTCACCTTCTCAGCATCGGTCGCTTTGGTCAGGGACTTGCTGGCTCACATTGTCCCTCTCTTCCTTCCATCTTCCCATCTGTCTGTTGTCTCCTGCTACTAACACCCACACAAGGGCCTATGGTGTCCAATGGGAGGACTGCAGCTAGAGGCTTGAATCTGATTACCCCTGTTCCCAAGGCAGCTCCTGAGGTGCCCAGGATCTCTGCTCTCTCCTTCTATCCTCAAGCACTTGAGTGGTTGTCAAGCCATAAAGAGTAGTGTCTGGCTTCAAATCTAGGCATTGCATTATCAGCACACATCAGCTGTATAATCTTGGGCAAGTTACTTAATCTCCCATGCCTCTGTTTCCTCATCTGTCAAATGGGAATATGGATAGTATCTACTTCATGGAGTGGCTGTAAGGATTAAACAAGAAATTCAAAGCACTTGCAACAGGGCCCAGCGCCTGGTAATCAGTACATATGTGTTGTGCCATATAGAGGAAGGTAAAGGGAGAGAGAGAAAGAGAAATATTAATGATGAGAATCATCCTGCATGCTTCCCACTGGGGATTGAGCCGCAACTCAAGCATATGCCTAACTGGGAATTGAACCGTGACCTCCTGGTTTGTAGGTCAACTGAGCCACTCTGGCCAGGGCTAATTCTTTTTGGTTTTAATAAAATTTTAGCTAATTGATTGATTTTAAATGTATGTTTTATTGATTTCAGAGAGGAAGGGAGAGGGAGAGAGAGAGAGAAACATTAATGATGAGAAGGAATCACTAATTGGCTGCCTCCTGCAGGTTGGACTGAACCCACAGCCCAGGTATATGTCCTTGATCGGGAATCAAATACAAGACCCTTCAGTTGAGGGGGTGACACTCGAACCACTGAAGCAATAGCAGCTAGGGCAGGGACATGATTTTAAAAATTGACTTTAGAGAGGGAGAAAGAGAGAGAAACATCAATTGGTTGCCTCCCACACGGATCCTGACTGGGAATCAAACCCACAACCTGGATATGTGCCCTGAATAGGAATTGAACCAGTGACCTTTAGGTACACAGGACAATGCTCCAACCGAGCCAAACCAGCCAGGGCTAGATGCATACAATTCTTACCTTCATTTTGCTCATGAGGAAACAGAGGCTTGAATTGCCCAATAAAGAGGATCAGTCACATTTGATCCTCTTTTCCAAGGTAGTCACATTTGATCCTCTTTTCTCATTTGCTCACAGCCTTTCTCTTTTAAGCTGGCCAACTTCTAGAAATGGAGGCTGTGCTCATTATTAAACAGGTACACCCCAGAGCAGGAAGGGCTGAGCCCATATACCAGTCCATTCATTTTACAGCTGAACCGGGGCCCAGGGAGGGGCTGGGTTGAGTGGAGGTGAGAACGCCTGGCTTCTTTGTGGGAGCTCTTCCTGTCGCCAGACACCTCTTATGCTTTTCTGTCCTGGCCACGGGCGTTCAGGAGTGAGGACACAGCAGAACGGACTCTCTGAGGCCAGGTAGGAAGGGAAGGATGGAGGGGAAAGAGCCTGGGATTTAGCACCGGGCAGATCAGGCCCCACCTCTGGCCTTATTTGCTGGGAAGCCTTAGACAGGTAGGCACTTCTCTGAGCCCGTTTCATCATCTGTAACATGGGAGGAGAAGGGGTAATAGCCTGCACTCATTTTCTCTCTGGCAGCATGGGGCATTTTCCCTGCCTGGTTTCATTGGGGTAGACATTATTGCCACCCAGCAAATGTAGAGGCTGAGGCTCAGAGGGGAGAAGTCATGTGGCCTTTTAGCTACTGACTTGGGCAAATTCCTTAGCCTCTCTGTCTCAGTTTCCCATCTATAAAAGGGAGCTGCAAGATCTTCCTCAGGGTATGTGTAAGCATTCGATGGAGAGCCCTGGTCAGTGTAGCTCGGTTGATTGGAGCATCGGGCCATGCATTGAAAGCCTGCAGGTTTGATTCCTGGTCAGGGCACCTACCTAGGCTACAGGTTAGCTCTCCAGTCAGGGTGCATATACAACCACTTGATGTTTCTCTCTCTCCCCCCACTCCCTAAAATCAATAAAACACATTTTTTTAAAAGTAATCAAATGGATAAATATATTCAAAGTGCATAGAATGGTATCCATAACATGCTATGTAAATGCTTACCATTGGTCAATGGTCCTCATAGAGTTTTAATGGAGATTAAATGAGATAACAATATGGTAAGGTCTGTGCAAAGGTGCTATTAAATGATAACATTTTGCCATGACTCCTGGGTACAGAGCCTCCCCCAGATTGGACCTTGAGAGGGAGATAGCTAGGGGCAGAGGTGCTTGAAGGAGGTGGCTGATGGGGTGTGGGACTGCAGGAGTCTCCAGCTGTTTGGGGGAGGTCTGTCTGGAAGCCCACCGTTTCAGCTTGGGCACCACTTTCCTTTATCCCTTCTGACCTCCTGCTCCCTCATCTGTGAAATGGGGACTATAGTATTTGCTCTTCCTTTCTCAGCAGGGCTACCGTGGTAAGGATCTAAAGGGATTATAGATGCAAAAGTGTTTGTGAACTGGATCGGATTGTTAGTGTTCAGCTCTCTGTAATTATTACACCAAATAGGTCCTACTTGGATCCTCTGTCTTTTTTCCTGTCTCAAGGACAGGGCAATAGGCAGGTAATGTGCCTTGGGGCAGAAGCTAAGGAACTGGCTCTGGGAACAATAGGAGAGACAGAAATTAGACTTCAGGAAGTCTAAGTCAGCATGTGGAAGGGAGAGAGACGGAACAGGAAGATGAGGCCTCACAACCTGAGGGCAGCTGGGTTAAGTGGAGTGCTTGAAGGCAGAGAAGGGGCAGAGAGCTGGCTTTAGGTGCCTGGGGAAGGAGTCCTCATGGGGCAGTTGGCTTTTTGAGAACAGAGCATCATGGGAGGCTGGTGGGGCTTCAGAGATGCCCCTAAGGGCCAAGTCTCTAAGGGCCAAGGTCTAAGGGGTAGTCCCAGGTCAGGTGGGGGCTTGAGAAGCCCCATCAGAATCCCAAGCCCTACCTGGTGCCACCCTTCTTCTGGGGCAGCTGTGGGCAGAGATGGAGGTGCCTCCCTTTCCTGGTGGATTTTGAGATTCTCTGGAAATTAAATGTAAGTGCTACACACTTTCTGACATGGTGTGGGCCCGGCTGCAGGAGAATTCCAGGAGTGTCCGGGCAGGGCGTGGGCAGGAAGCCGAGGTAGCTTCCAGAGTCCGGCTGCGGTTCTTTGGACTTGCAGTTCTTTTCAGTGCTGTTGGGGCTCTGCGGATGGATCCCTCATTCACCGGGCTGTCTAGATTGCATCTAGGTCCCATCTGGCTGTCTAGGTTCGATCTGCGCTGTCTGGCATCTGTCTGTGCCCAGTCTGGTTCGGTCTGAGCCGCCTGGTTCTGCCAGGTCCTGTTTATGATCTGCTTGGACCCTGTTGAAGTTCCATGTGAGTTCTTCTCTTTAGATCCCACCCGGCCCTGCGCCAGGCAGACGCTTTTTGGATCCTGCCTTGATTTCATTCAGACTCTGGTACTTAGATTCTGAGTAGTGGTTAGGTTCCTCCTGGGACTCAGGGTGAACTCTTTAAGTTTCCCGTGGGGCTGATTAGGGCTCCAGATGTAATTGAGCTTGGAGGGCTCAGCTTTGTCCTCAGAGTTCTGCCCCACACAGAGAATCTTGAATCAGGAGTGTAGCACCGGTGAGCCTCCTGCCCCTCTCCCTTTTCCCAGCTCTGAACAAGTATGCAGACCAGGCTCGGAAGGCCTCCCGAACACCACAGGGTGCGGGTGACCCATGGTGTCCACACGTAGCAACATGCAGCTCCGCTGTAGGTCTGCATGTGGATGAACATCAGCATGTTAGTGTGTCTCCATGTGGGTGTCAGTGGGTCTGTCTGTGCCTTGTGTGTGTCACTGGCTCTTGGTAGAGGTGTGGGTGTGTAAATCCCTTTGTGTCTCTGAGCCCTGGGGGTGGAAGGCTGAGCAGCTGCAGGTTGCAACTAGGAAATCCAAGCAAGTGAGAGTAGGTGGGTGTAAAGTTGGAAGAGGCTGGATGAAAGCAAGTGAAGACACCAAAGAGAGTCAGGGAGTCTGCCGGGCAGCAGGGGCAGAGCAAGCTGGGGGCTGCGGATGGGCAGGAGAAGGAAGCACAGAAGGGAGGGGGGTGCTGCTGTGTTTCCTCCAGCCCTCACCAGGCCTGACTGCTTGCTGGCAGTGAATTGATCTTGTATAGGGGACATAGCTGAGAGAGGGGAGATGCAGGATGGGAAGAAGAGGGAAGCAAAGTGAGGCCTGGCTCCAGTGGTTGAGGGATGGTGGAGAGGGCCAGGCTCCTGGGACTCTATTCCAGACCACTTCTCAGCGCCCAGAGCTAATTCCTGCAAGGCTGACATTTAGCTGGTTGTTACAATATTGAAATACTTAGGTCCTGGTTGGCTAATAGCAGGTGTCCTGTGACCACTTGCCTCCAGGATGACTGTATTCCCAGGGCCACATCCACCCGAGAGGCACCTTTTGCTAATTCTCCATCAGCTACCTGGCCTCGGGTTTGCAGTTCCACCCGATAGCCAGTGCTCCTCCTGACTGCCTGGGGGCTGGCCCTGCACCCTGCCCACCGCCCCTCGCAGGACTCCTGCTCTGAGCCTAGAGCTGGCAGTAGGAGGACCAGGGTGGGGCTGCTCATGGTCTCCACCTTCCTTTGTTTCTCAGGCGAAAGACAGTGATGATGAGGAGGAGGTGGTCCATGTGGATCGGGATCACTTCATGGATGAGTTCTTTGAACAGGTAACTGAGTCTCCAATATCCCAGATCCAGAACCTGGCCCCCAGCCAACAACTCCCCCCTCCCCACTCTCTAGTCCTACACCCCTTGGCCTTTTACCAGTCCCTATGCGTCTGGCCCATTTCCCTGAACCCTGAGTGAGCCCTGTGGATGCCCTGTCTGGCCTGAAGACTTGGCTGAGCATCGCCAATTTGCTGCCCCAGGTGGAAGAGATCCGGGGCTGCATTGAGAAGCTGTCGGAGGATGTGGAGCAAGTGAAAAAACAACACAGCGCCATCCTAGCCGCCCCCAACCCAGATGAGAGTGAGTGTTGCTCCAGAGTGGCCAGGGCTGGGGCTGGGGCTGGGGTCGGGGTCCACCCAGACTTCTCACTCACCCTGATCCCCTCCTCAGAGACCAAACAGGAGCTGGAGGACCTCACTGCAGACATCAAGAAGACGGCCAACAAGGTTCGGTCCAAATTGAAAGGTGAGGATTGCAATCCCCGACTAAGGAGAAAAAGATATCTGCTTTCCAGCGATCAGACAGGCCTTTCTCTCATGAATGTCTACACACTTCTAGGAGCCACACAGTAGAAAGCACACAGCCCCAGTTTCCCTTCTTGCTCCAGATTCTTTGAAGATAGAGACATGAGAGGGAAATGAGGGAGAAGGGGGCGAGCTGCCAGGAATGTATATGAGCTCTGCTGATTCCATCAGCATGAAGGTCCATCAGAAAAATATAGCCTCCCAAATGGTTTTAGTTTCATGAAGGCCTCATTTCCCCAGAACAGGTGCCGGGCATAGTCCAAAGCACCCAGTGGGTGGGTTCAGCAAATGCTTCTGAATTGGTACCCTCGGATCAGGACAGATTGGATGGTGTGGCTGACATCAGGGGCTGGCAGGCTTTCAGGAGGGATTTGCCAAATGCTCACATATTCACTCTAATTTAAGGACTTGGGTGCTGGTAATAATCACCTTCCCCAAAGGCATTGTGGGTTGGGAACCTTCTTGTCTGCGGGTGCCAGGGGAATGGCAGTGTTATTCTGATGCTACCTTGTATGCTTATGGTAATTCAGCGGCAGGAAACATTTGCCAAGCACCTACCCTGTCTGAGCCACGTTGCTGGGCTTTGGGGAAAAGGAACCATGCCAGATACCTGGGCCTGTGACCTTGGTCCGAGGAGATGAGAACGGAGACTTGATGCCCTCCTGGGCTTGACAGGAGGCCATGCATTAGCTAGTGCTGATCTGTAAAAACAAACCGTTTGTACTCAGGAGCGTGTGCTGGAAAGGAAAATGACCTAAACTTGGAGCACATGAAGTACAATTCTAGGCAGAGGGAGCCCCGCTTACATCCTCACTCATTTGGACAAGTACCCTAACCTCAGTAAGAAAAATGGAAGCAATTTCAAAGCTGGCTTTTTTTTTTTTTTTTTTTTTGTAGCAAAATCCTTTCTTTCCAAATGAAATCTTAGGCTGTTCTGGCTGAACTGGGGCTGGAAACTATGGTCAAGTTCCTTCTCAAAATCAGGGTTGTATGAAACCCAGCTTAGCTATCCCTGGGCTCAGTGAATTCCTTGGGCTCGTAAAGCTCTGACCTTACTGGTCTCTCTGTTGGACCACGAGGAGGGCTCCATGGTTTAGGGGTTCAGGAAAAGATCAAGAGACTAGGAAAAATGGCAGAAGTTTCTAGAAGCTGACCTTTCAGACCCCAGGAAGAGGAGATCCTCTTCATCTTCCTCCAGCTTGTGGTGGCACGAGCTCAGGTTTTGTGTGTGACTTTGAGTTGTTTTACCTATTCGAACCTCAGTTTCTAGTCTGAAAGTGGATTGATATCACTGATCTCCCAGGATTTTTGTAAGAAGTCAGTGAGACTATAAAGTAAAGGACTCCTTCTCCCAGGGCTAGGCTCCAGTCCCAAGTTTGACAATAGGATCTGAGTCTGGACCAGTGCCTTTCCTGCAGCAGCTGGTCCAAAGTTGACCCATGGTCACTGCCCTGCATTGCTGGCAGGGAGTCGGGGTGCCATCCAGCCCCATAGGTCCTTGCTGCCAGCAGAAAAGAAACGAGCTGGAGGCCCTTCCAGGTCTGAGAGGGCCTGGTGATGCATCCCCGCTGCATCTCCGAGCACAGGACATCTTACTGCAAACTCTGTTTCAGAAAGTCTGAATAAGTGTCAGGAGTGCATGATCCGGAAGCAGAAACCCCAGTTAATCTGTGTGCTTTTCCAGAATCCTTTAGAAGTGGGAATTCCGAGACAAGGCCATCTTGTAGGGCAGGGGGAACGCTATTTTCTCTATGGAATATCCATCCACTGACATCGAATTTGCCAAGGAAATGGTGATCTCTGAACCACCTGGAAGTGCTTGCCTTCCACGGAAAAACTCCAGGGGGGCTCCGGGCCCTTCCTGAGAATGGCGAGCGGAGTTCCCTACACACAGGGCCGTTCACGGTAGCCTGGGCCCCACTCCGGTAGCCTGGGCCCCACTCCGGTAGCCTGGGCCCCACTCCGGTAGCCTGGGCCCCACTCCGTCGTGGGAATGGGCCATGGTTCCAGCTATGGGACTTCCCAAGACCCAAGTCAATGGCGACGGAACAAATAGTGCCCTTCGGTCTGCTTACTCATCGGCCCTCCACCTCCCTCCCACCTGCCTTCCTGACCCCCTCAAATGTCTGTCCCTTTACTTTTTGGCCTCCTGCCCCTCACCATGGAACCTTTACTGTCTGCCTTCGCCACGGGTGTGTGACATCTCTTCACAGGCCTGGGGCCTGCCTCGGGGTGTCGGCCCTTCCTCCGTCCCGGACCCCCGCCCCACACGCCCCGGGTCTGCGGCCCGTCACTGCATCCTCTCTCCCGCAGCGATCGAGCAAAGCATCGAGCAGGAGGAGGGGCTGAACCGTTCCTCCGCGGACCTGCGCATCCGCAAGACTCAGGTGGGATGCGGACCAGGCGGGGGCGTGTCCTGGATGGGGAGGGGTCACGCTGCTGGGGGCGGGGCCACGCTGGGGGCGGGGTTACAGCGGGGGCGGGAACGGGTCACGTAGAAATGCCCTGGCCCCGGCCAACGCTGGTTTAGGCGTAAGATGGAGAGACAAGCGGAAAGTGACTGCCCTTGGGAGGGATTGGGGTGGGGCGTGATCACCCCTCCTCTCCACTCCACGTGTGCCCTAACGGCTCCCCTTGGTCTCTGCTTCCTGTCTCCTGCTGTATGTACCCCCACCCCAGCATTCTACACTCTCCCGGAAGTTCGTGGAAGTAATGACCGAATATAACGCGACCCAGTCCAAGTACCGGGACCGCTGCAAGGACAGGATCCAGCGGCAGCTGGAGATCAGTGCGTGTGCCTCCACTCCAGACTCCCCAGGCCTGCCCAAGCCTCCTCCCAGGCCCTTCCTCTCGGTGGAGGGCCTCTTGGCCTGGCTTAGAGCCCCATAGAAGGGTGGTGTCCCGGGTCCCTGCCCCATCCCACCACCTCAGCGCAGGCTGTCCCAACCCTGAGCATGGAGTCCTTCCTCCCCACAGCCGGAAGGACCACAACCAACGAAGAACTGGAAGATATGCTGGAGAGCGGGAAGTTGGCCATCTTCACTGATGATGTGAGCGGGAGCGGGGGTTGGTCTGTTTGGGAAAGCTGTTGCATCTCCTCCCCAAACTTAGGTTAAACTGAAGGTCCTAAGTCCACCTGCAATAACTGGCATCGGAAGGCCTGGAACTGAAACTGGGGAATTCCATGGGAGCAGAACAGGAAGGCACCCCCATAAAAATGGCGAACAGTAGTGTGCCAGGCACTGTTTTAAGCACTTTACATATTCACATTTACCTACTAACCTCATTTAACCCTCACCACAATCCTCTGAGGGACCCACATTTCAGGGGTGAGGAAATGGTGCCCAAAGAGGTTAAGTAACACGCTGAGGTCACACAGCTGGGGCAGAGCCAGTACTGAAATCCACTGTGGAGATGCAGATCTGGACTCTTCAGTACTAAGATACAGAATGCCCTACTGACGCAGGCTATTTCACCCAATGATTAATTTGCCCTACTTTTTGAAAAAAAATTTAAAGCCCTGTTTTAGTTTTGCACACTGCCCTGCCTTGTCATCTTGTATGTGAATGAATGGGCTTCCCCCAGCTGCAGTTCTTCTTTCTCTTTTAAGTTTTACTCTGGCCTGCCAGTTCTATCTATTTATGCTTCTGGTGGTGGAATGGCTCTACTTAAGGTTTCTAGACCAGGTTAAAGTATGTTCAGGGACTTTATAGCATATTGTTCCTTAGATAATCGGCCTTTGTTAAATTAGCTTTGAGCAAATTGATTGTGGGCATCTAGCCTGGGAGCTCTCCAGACAGCTCTGCTAGGCTGTTTGTCTGAGGACGGAGGGAAGCTGGTGAGTGGTTCTAAGAAGGCAGAGCTGATCCCTGCCAGCTAACCAACCCATGTAGGCAGAAAGGTGGTTGGTACCTTGCTTGAGAGCTGTGCAAGGTGCAGACAGGCACTATGGTAGTTGACTTCCACAGTCAGGGAAGGCTTCCTGGGAAGTGGCATTGAGCTGAGCCTTAAGAGACAAGAAGCGTGTGGACGGAAAGATGGTAAAGGACACTATAGACAAAGGAACAAACTGGACATAAACAGGGAGAGTGGACCATTTGCCAAACAGCCATTGGATGATTTTGGCTCCTGTTGGATAGTAGGAGATGAAGGCAGAAAAAAAGCCTTCGCCTTGACTGCTAAGATAAAGGTGTAGCCCTGGCCCGGTTGGCTCAGTGGATAGAGCATCCGCCTGCAGACTGAAGGGTCCTGGGTTCGATTCAGTCAAGGGCATATGCTCCAGTTTCGGGCTCGATCCCCAGTAGGAGGTGTGCAAAAGGCAGTCGATCAATGATTCTCTCTCATCATTGATGTTTCTCTCTCTCCCTCTCCCTTCTTTTCTGAAATCAATAAAAAAATGTATTTTTTAAAAAGATAAAGGTGTGTACCCTATAGATAGAGAGGAGCTCTGGCAGGTCTTGGAGCAGAGGAGTGGCTTGATGTGGTCTAAACAGTGAATGCTCTGAGAAGTGAGTGGCCTGGCTCAGGCCACGCATCTGTGGGGAAGGAGGTGTATCTCATTCTGGGTTGGAGTCTCTCTTCCATCGACTCTTAACTCTTCAGTGCACTCCTTTATTTCTCCCCCATCTCATGTCATGTTCTCCAGGGGACTTATGGGTACCCTGCCTTCTCATCTGGGCCTCCTTCTCTGCTTGCTATTCTCTCTCTCCCTCTCTCCCTCCCCCACCCGGCCCATTTCTCTCTGCTGTGTCTTCTTCCATTTCTCTATCTTCCTTTGACCAGACAGGGGCCCGAATACTGGTGGGGCCTTGGATCTCTGTCTCCCTTTCCAGGGCTTCTGTGGTGTATGTGATAGAGGCAGCCCTGGGCTAAGGTGGAAGGCTGGAGACAAGTATTATTTCTTTTAATTTAACAAACTTGTCTTTGGATCTTCCTGTATGCCAGGCACTATTCTGATCAATGTACACATATTAACTCATTTAATCTTCACAGCGACCATGAGGGGGGGCATTATTATTTTCCACGTTTTCAGTGGGGAAACTAAGGCCCAGGGAGGTTAGATCATTTGCCCAGGGTTGCAGCTAGTGAATGACAGCTAGGGTTGGACCCAAGTGCTCTGGCTGCAGGTTCTGAGCTCTTATGGGAGTGAAGGGTGGTCTTCAGAAGCCTCCTACCCCCCATCACCCTAGATCAAAATGGACTCCCAGATGACGAAGCAGGCTCTGAATGAGATCGAGACGAGGCACAATGAGATCATCAAACTGGAAACTAGCATTCGCGAGCTGCATGACATGTTTGTGGACATGGCCATGCTCGTGGAAAGCCAGGTACTGCTTCTGCCCTCGCCACACTATCTGGAAGTTGCCCCAGGTCCCCGGTTTCCTCTTCCAGCCCAGCCCACGCCTCCCTGTGCACATCCCCTCTGCAGGGCGAGATGATTGACCGAATTGAATACAACGTGGAACATTCCGTGGACTATGTGGAGCGAGCTGTGTCTGACACGAAGAAAGCCGTGAGATATCAGAGCAAGGCCCGGAGGGTGAGCCGGGGCAGGAGAGGGCCTGTGGGGCAGGTGGGCTGGAGCCGGTGGGCTGGGCTGGGCGGGGCTCTGGCCAGGGCTAAGGCAAGTGATGAAATTCCCTGAAAGGCCTTATCTCTGGCTCTGACCTCTTCGTTTTTCTGTTTTCTCTCCCCTCTTCTTTTTCCTCATACCCTCCCCCCATCTTTATATCTGTTTCTCTTTCTCTTAAACTGCTCCTCTCTCCTCCTCTTGTCCCATTGCCCTTTCTGCCTGCAGAAGAAAATCATGATCATCATTTGCTGTGTGGTGCTGGGGGTGGTCTTGGCGTCATCCATTGGGGGGACGCTGGGCTTGTAGGCCCACCACCCCTATCTTCCCCAGACCCTTCCCCCACCACATCGGGAGCAATACCCCCACTACCCCTTTCACTCCATTCCCTGCTCCAGGCTCACCCCCAAGACAGACCCAGGCAACCCTCCCCTTACCGCCCCCCCCCAACCTCCCACCATCAGACCCTGGACCTCACTGCACCATAGACCTTCCCCTCCGCCCCCACATAAATAGCAGCAGGCGTGATTACACATGCACACCAACATGCATGCTGCCGGCACGTGCTCGAGACGAGTGGACACCCCAGTGTGTGTGTGCATCCACAGATGTGTGTAGAAGCACCACATCACCCTTCTTGCCCCCACTGGTCTGTGTGTTGTCTTAGCTTTCGCCTTCGCTCGGTTGTTGTGTAAACTGTGGCCGGGATCACACAGCAGCCCACCAAGCCCTGCTCTGTCTTCTGTGAATAGGTGTGTGTGTCCACAGATCTGTGGGCTCATAATCCGTGTACATGGAATTTTATGTTTGAGTGTTTGACTCTAATACAATAGCACTTCTTCCACTGACACCCTTCCCCCACATCTGCTACAAATGGGGCAGGTTGTGTGAGTGTACAGATGCTCATTCCCAGAGGATCCAGGTAGGCCCAAGTTTACAGGCCATGGCAGGCACTCCACGAAGAGAGATGTGGAACAAATCTTCCTGGTTTAGTCACCCCAGGTATGGGTCCTGGAGGAGTGTGTGTGTGTGTGTGTGTGTGTGTGTGTGTGTGTGTGGTGAGCCTTGGAGTTGAGCCAATGTGAGTGGAAGTATACACGTATAAATAACTTGGCTTGGCTTGTATATACACGTACATTTCCCCAGCAGGTGATGTAAGAAACACTTGTGTGTCTCAGGATCTGCCTGAGTACTGGTAGGTCTCCTCAAACAGAGCCATTCATGGTGCACACTGGGCACATTCGGGTGGGCACAGGAAGCTATATTTTGACGCTATTTGGACGGTCCGTGTGAGCATGTGTGTGCACTGCACAAAGGCTTTCTCCGCAGTGTTTCGGTTTCGTTAACTATATGCACACATTTCTCTTTAAGGTCTCGTGCCCCATCCAGGTTTGCAGATTGATTTGCCCCTCCCTCTCTCCCCAGAGCTGCTGCCAGTATCTGGTAATGGCCACACACTGCAAAATCAACATTGTGCAACTGGCGCATCCTGCCCTGTCAGGTGTCAGAGCCCCTGACATCCAACCCAGATGCTTCTCTTCCTCTGTGTCCCTGCCAGAGGACAGGCCTGCACCCATAAGGGCTGGGACACTGTGCTCACTCATGCCAAGGCTCAGGAGGCCTCGTGTAGGTGACTACACTGAGGCACACAGCAGCACACTGGAGCACACGTGCATGCTACCATGGGCATGGAGTCCATACAGGCCTGCCCCCATTTGCATCAGAATGCCTCCTGGAAGGGCTAGTGTGAGAATGTTACTGAGGAGGCCAATGTGGAGGGCAACCCCAGACAGCTAGGGATGAGAGCATTCCTGCCTTCCGCACACTTACCTCATAGTATTTGTCTCCCTCGCCCCACTTGATGCTCTGGGCTCCGTCTCAGGGACCTTGGTCTGGGGAGCTGTTTGTTGCAGGCACACTGGACTGGCCAGTGTGGCAGCAGCCACTCAGGATGGGCTAAGCCCCAGGATCCATCCCCTGGACACATTTGCTGAAATGTCTGCAATCACTGCTCCCCAACCAAGGTGGACACAGGCCTGGGTTTCTGATGGCGAGGAAAGGGTTAGCTCCTCCCTTGAGTAGGCAACATATGCACAGGTGGGTTCGTGCATTTGGCGGCTGATGGGAGGCACATGAGCAAAGGATAAGGTTAGGAGCCTCCTGCACTCTGTGGCTGAGGAACATGGATGGACCCACATGTACAGGATTGAACACACGAGTACAGAATGTGCCCTGCCCTAGGGGTGGGCATCCGTGTGCACTGGGTAAAGGACTCAGGGCTGTATGCAGATCATTTCCCAGGGTTCTATTTTATGTGATGCGCGCGCGCACGTGTGTGTGTGTGTGTGTGTGTGTGTGTGTGTGTGTGTGTGTGTTAGAGAGAGATCAGATGTGACCTGGGACACAATACCCTCCCCAGCCCCACGCCAGCTCTTCCCTGCCTGGCTGTTGGGGCTCTGCTTGTGTGTGGCCAATACGTGTAAACCCCAAGGCGTGCTGTCCTGAAGAGGGGCCCTGATGCATTCCCAGAATGCCCTTCTGCAGGACAGGAAGTGGTCCTGTGTCTGCCGGCAGCTCTCCTGCTCCCTTTTCACTTCTTTGGGGACTTCAGAGAAGACCCCAGCACTTCCCCCACCCCTCCCTTTTTCCTTCCGGTTGCCAAGCCAGGACACCCTTTCCGCCCAGGTGTTTCCTGAATTCGCACAGCCTTGGAACCACCAGAAGGCTGGAGCCATGCAGCTGCCTCCTTGAGTGGCATTAGGCCCATAGCTGCCCATCTCAGCTTCAGATCAGGATCCCAAGGTCTGCTGTGCCCCAGCTTCCCCACATCCCAACCTCATATGATGTGTTTGTTGGCTGCTGGGTCCGATGTGTTCTGGAGTGCTGTCTGGGGGTGGTGTCTTTTACATGGTCTTGGAGTAGTGTGTGCTGCCCACCCTCCCACACCTACAACTATGTGTGTCCCGGGGTGGTCCCGGGCCTGGTCAGGACTCACTGCTTCCCTTTCCCTTTCCCCTTTTACCCTAGCACTGCCTCTCACAAAGCACACTGCGCGTGTCCATCCCATGTGCCTGTGGGTCGATGCACGCTCATGCCACGCCTTGAGTGTGTGTACATGATGTGTTCTATGCATTCACCTTGCCCCCCAGCCTGCCCTGCAGAGGACAAGATGGTGGCCCCTGGCTCCCTTCCACCCCACCTGCCCCCTGCCTGCTGTGCAGCCGTGTGCGTTGGCGTGTGTTTCCGTGTCGCTGGCGTGTCACGTGATGTAGCTGTGTTTGCTGACATGAGCCCCTACCCCCTCTCTTTCTCCTTTGGTTTCTAGAGCTCTTTCCCTCGCCTCTCCAGGGGGGACAGGACTCTTGGGGCCTGGCTGGGGGCCCAGAGCCAGGCTACCCTCTTCTGTTGGCCCTCAGAGACCCATTTCTCTCTATTGGTGACCAAGTTGCAAATGGATAAAACACAGGAAAATTCTGCCCTCTCTTCCCAGTCCTGCATGTCCTGTCCCCAGAGCCCCCTACCCCCACCCTGGGCTGGGTTGGGCCCCGTGGAATGGGAGAAATAGCAACCAATCCAACAGCGGGCGTGCTGCGTGCTCACTTCCTTCTGTCCCCACATGGGACAGGCGCCGCAGGGAGGGGCCACATGGGGGAAGCAGGCCAGGGAGCTGGGCAGGCACTGGACACAGATGTAGATAAAGGAGTTTTAATCCAGGGCATGGGCAGGTACAGTGTTTCTGGGGCACCCTCAGGCAGAGACTTCACAATATGGCAGGAACTACATTTGGGCACAGGGGTGGGAAGAAGTGAAAATACAGATTTCCTCAGCTTTCACTGAGGAGAATTAAAAGATAAAACCTTAAGGTGATAAATGTTTTAAAATAATGGGGATGTGACCCTCCCCAAGGGACAAAAGTGGTAGGAGGAGCCAGAAAGCCTCTTCATTCTGAGCCTAGACCTGAGAGGTCCTGCTGGGGTGGCAGAAGGCAGCAGGAAACCTGGGGAACTTATCTTCACTTCCTGCTTCAAAAGCCAATGGGATGGCAGTGAGAACAGCAGGGAAATCAGAACCCTGACAACCAGACAGCAGACCTGGGTAAGCGCAAAGACATCCTGCCCTAGAACTGAGAGGCAGCGTGATGCAGACTCGGTGCTCATGGTTTAAAATGAGGACTCCAGGATAGCCAATCTGGCTCCAGGCCCTCCAGCTCTAGATGCAGCCTCCCCCTCTATCAGGGACTGGATGGATGTGCTTTGCTGGGCTCCCCAGCCAGCTCCACTGTCATTGGGCCGAACTGTCCATGGTTTGCATCCAGCGAATGGTGCGGGTCCGGCTCTCCTCCCATGAGAATAGAGGCTCGTAGCCAAAATGGCGTTGAGCCTTATTAGTGCTGACGGTGAAGGTGGTGTTGGCCATAGCCAAGGTGTATGGGTTGAGCAGGGGCGCATAGAGCAGAAGTGGCCGCAGTAGCCACTGCAGCAGGGCATTGAGGGCAGCCAGAAGCATCAGTAGCCAGTAGGGCATCAGTGGGCGGGTGCCCACCAGCCGTAGTCCACAGGGGCCCAGGAACTCCATGTTGAAGTCCTCGTAGCTTTTATAGGGTGATTTATCATAGCAGAAGTACACCTGGCCACCCATTAATGCCGCTCGCTGCTGTAGCTCCCGGGCCACCAGCACATGCATCCAGGCCACGTTGCCTGCCAAAGGGAAGTGGGGTGAGCATGCCCCTGAAAGTCCCTGTGATCATGTAGCTGCTGCTCTCTCAGGCCAGCCCACATACAAGCCACCTCCTCTTTGGCCCCATGAAGATGCTGCCCCTCTCCTCTCCCTCAGCCTGTGACTTTTTTGTCTGCCTTCCCAACTTGAAGGATGCTGTTTCTCTGTGGCCTACATCTGGTCTACCCTAGCCATGTACAGGCTGTTCTTTTCTATGCAGGGTACACATTGCACCCCTTTCAGAACCAGGCAGGTTCTTAGCCTCCCTCCTGCCTGGCCCAGGCCTCACCTACATAGACCCGTCCATGCTCCACAGAGGCTGGGATGGCCCGGAAGAGCCGGCCTCCCAGGCGCAGGCCCTGATGATAAATATCCCTCATGATCTGGTGGCCTTCACCATAGATGCCGGTGGGACGCAGAGCACATGTCACCAAGGGCAGCCCCCCACGAACCTGGCAACAAAAGGTAGGCTAAGACCTAGGAGCCAGTGGCCTGCCCTCTTCCAGCTGCGAGTAGAAGGGAGGTTCCAGGGCAGGACACAAGCCCAGCTGGTGTGGCTCTGCATTTCCTTGCCTCACCTTCCTTCCATTGGCTTCCAGGACCAGCTGCTCAGCTAGGGCCTTGCTGCAAGGATAGGGATGTCTGTGTACTGCTTCATATGGGGTGTCCTCATTGCCCCTAGTGGGGGAGAGAGAAGACTCTTAATGCTGAGGGGAGATGGGCTCTTAAAGTATTGGGGGGTGGAACCCAGCTCACCTGTAGAAGGGGTGGCCTTTGATGTTGGGCCCCACAACTTCCATGCTGCTTGTATAGACCAGGAACTGTGTTCCAGTCTGCACACAAGCCTCAATCACATTCTTCGTGCCTGGGGAGGCGGGGTGTATGTCCAAACTGAACCTCCCTCCCTTTCTATCCCCAATCTGGATGAAGGCATATGGCTTCCTCCCCCAGATCCAGGGAAAACCACACAGGTTGGCGAGGGACAGGAGTGCACACAGGATTGGTTGACACAGGAGAATCACAGAGGTCAAGGTCAGAGTGGGGGAAGGGACACAGTCAAGATCAGGCCATGGACCAGTATTAAGTGCATTATTAGAACGGTGGGGGAATTTCTCACCCTGCACATTGACCGCATGGATGGTCTCAGGACGGGCCCTCCCAAACACGTCCACCAGCCCGGCTGTGTGGATGACCACATGGGCTCCAGCCATAGCCGCTGCCACTTCGTGGGCCTGGGTCACATCCCCCTGGATGGCAGTCACCTGCACTGGCCCTGGTAGGGTTGGGGCAGCCAGAGGCAATGTCAGAGCTAGGCCCACATCAGCTGTTTGGTTCAGCCTACACCCCTAGGAGACTCATGTTTCCAGTGTGATTCACTCACCCCATTCCTGCGCACTGGAGAACACAAACCGGCATCACCCTTTCCACCAGTGAAGGGAGTCCACACCCTCCCCCCCAGCTCCCCTCCATGATCACCTGTCTTCAGCTCCTCCAGCCAGGGACCCAGGTGCAGGTCAAAGATCCGCAGCTCATGGAGCCGGGGTTCCTGCTGCAGCAGCATTCGGACCACATGCTCCCCCAGGAAGCCACAGCCACCTGTGACCAGGTATACCAGCTTCTGGGCCTGTGCAGAGTCTGCCATGTCCTGCTAGGGAAAGACCCTGGTTCACCTGCATTGCCTGCAGTGTGCTATCTACCCCAGCACCAGCAGCCCACCTGTTGTTCCTTGAAGGGGCCTCTAGCCTAGTAGATTGGAGCCGTGACCAGGGGCCACAACTGTTCCCAGTGGGTGCAGCAGCCAGGCTTCCTGCCCGCTGACCCTGCTAAATGGTTACTGAGATATGGTGAGGGCTTGTAGGAAGGACTCAGTATTTGAGGTGGAGAGGAGGTTTTGGGATAAAAACAGTGGGGAGGGCGGAGGAAGAGAGGGAGGGTAGAGGAAGGTGAGCAGGGCTGGGGCTAGGGAAAGGGACCTCAGACATCAGCTCTGCCTACCTGCAGCCACAGTCCCAGGGTGCCCAAACTAGCCACCAGAGCTGGTCTTCTCTCGTTTCCGGCCAGCGATAAATGATTGTCCCCTTCCGCTTGCTCCTCCCTCCTGGCCATTCCAGGAACAGCCTCCACCCCTCCTCTCCTACTCTTGCCACAGGGCCCCCCCTGGTGGCCACTGCGCTCCACTGGCATCTGGTTCCAGCAATGAACTTGGGGAAGGGGGTGGGGAAAGCCAAAACCTGCTGGATGGGCACTGAGGGGTTTGGGGGAAGGGATGGAATAGGCAGAATGACCTCATTCCTGCATGATGTCAGTCCTTGCCTCTTGCTGGATTTCCCAGGAGGGAGAAGCCCAGCAACAGCTGTAGTTCTGAGAAGGGAGGCCTGACCTTGGCCAAGTCTGGCTGGCCTTGCTGGAAGATTTCTAGGTGGCTGTTCCAGCCTATCAGTGGTCCAGAGCAATTGTGGCTGTCTGCGGGTCTGGGTTCTTGCCCCATAGCCCCTCTACCCACCCCAACTCCAGGCCACCCATTTCCCCTTCTTGACTTGCCCCACCCTGTCCTCAACCCCCATCCCACCCTACTCTTTCCCAAAGATACTGACCAAGCACTTTTTGTACAATAAAGTTTAATCACAATTATAAAAATGTGGCATTGGGTTTGCGCTATTAACATATGTACAATCCAGCCCAACAGGAAGGGCCCGCTCCCCCCACCATCCTGGCCTGGCCCAACCAGAGCTTACAGACACCAGGGTAAAAGGGTGACCCACAGGGTCTGGCAGGAACAGAAGATGAGGCAGGGTTCCAGGCACGGAGTCCCCAGGACTGGGAGGCACAGGGCCCCCCTCCCCAGGGGGAGAACATGGCCACTGCCCCTAGAGACCCCTAAACTGGGGAGGGGTGCACGCAGGGCACACAAGGGAAGTCCCCATTAACACAAAGCAAGAGGGCTGTGCAGCCCCCAAGAACAGGATCTATACAGGCTGGCACCCCAGGTTTCCACAGGAAACAGCTGCTGGCAGCTACAAAACATTTACAGCTTCTTCTCCGCAAAGAAAAAAATTAGGGGTGGGTGGCAGGGGTGACAGGGGAGGCAGACACTGCCTTAAGGGACTGAGGCTCCCTTGCAGGGCTCAGGAGCCCAACTCCATATTTAGAGATGGGGGCACATGGGCCCTCCTGAGCCCACTAAGGCTGGGGTGCTGGGAGCTCAGGGCACCAAGGGGAATAAATAGGGGTGTGGGCACCCGTCTGCCCACCTCAGTTGAGGGAGCCCCGGCAGTTCTCGGTGCCGCACAGACACGGGATCTTGTTGTCCTCCAGCGGAAACTTGTAGTCGTAGGTGATCTCCTCGTCCACACCGATGGGCTGCTTGGAGTAAATCACGATCTTCTTCTGGGACTCGATGGTGATCACCTTGGCATAGCAGTTGGGCTGCAGGAGGGAGGCAGAGTGAGCTATGTCCACCTGCTTGCACCCCACCGCCCTGGCCAGGCCCCAACGCACCGTGCAGCAGTGGTTGATGAACCTTGCCAGGTTGCCACACTTGGTAGCATCGATGATGGTGTCGTGGTCTACCCGGAACAGGTAGCTGCTGCCAATGCCCTCTTGCACGTAGCGCTTCTCCCTCATATCGGCCACCATCTGGTAGATGGGTGCGACGGTCAGGGAGCTGCCCCTTAGAGGGTAGCCTCTGTGATTGGGGGTCTGCATAGTCTCCCAGCTGCCATCCTGGGGCCACAGTGACCTATTCTGGATCTGTAGCTCTCTCTGGCTCCCACTAACCCAACCTGTGGACACTCCTGACTGCTTCCAGGAGCCTCCCTCTAATGGCCAGCCCCCTAAACCTTCACTGCCATATAAGCCATGCAGAGAGGACCCCAGGGACATTGGCACTGGTCACTGGGCAGTAGCAGTCACTGGATGCTCCTGGAGTGTGTCTGCCTTGTTCCTAGTCTACCATGGGGCTGTGGCAGTTCCCAAGATGACAGTGGTCATTTCATGGACTGAATTCTCCTCTCTTCTGCCAGGACCCTTCCTCGAAAAAAAGCACCCATTGGCTACTGCTGGTTATCCACATTAGGGCCCAGATTCTTGCATGAGGAGCAACTGCTATTTCCCAGAAAAGAGCACTAAAACCTCTGTGCTCCTCCCTTGGATGCTCTCTCCCAGGGCTTGAGCCACTGGTTCGGTGCTGAGTCTCCTCCCAAACTTCCATTTGCAGCCAAAATCCACCTCAGAGGAGCTGCTGGGTGTCTTCCTCTAGTAGAAGTTCCCATTGGAACTCATCTGAATCACACATCTGCTCCTCCTCCTCACTCCCCATCTCACTGGCAGTACTTAACTCCCAGATGTTAAAGGCAGCGCCCTGAGCAATGGCCTCACCCCATATCCCCTTGCCCTCACTCTGCAGAGCCAATGTGGTTGCCTGTCTTGCCAGCTACCTTGTGACAGACTCCTGTGACCTTGGCTGCCACTGCCTAGCCCAGGAACCCCTCTTTTGACTGGTCTTTGCAACAGCCCCCACTCCCAACCACACTGGCTCTCTGACTTTAGTTCTCTCTTCACACTGCAGTCAGAGGGAGCTTGTAACCTCCTAAGTCCTCTCCTGTTTAACACTTCACAGCAACTTTCCTCCTCTCTTACCATTGGTCCCAACTTATTCATGTGGCTCCTCACTTCTGGGGAGTCAGGCCTCACCTATCCCTCCTGTTGTATGTCCCTACCTGATCCAAATTTCTCCAATTAGCACAGGGCCCTCCTTGCACCTCCCTCACCTGAGCCTGGGGAGTTCGACATCCTCTAGGCTCCTGGTGTAAAACACCACTTTGTTCCAATCACCCAGTCTCTCTCAACTTCCTCTTTTGTAACAAGCAAACATCATCCTTTATTGTAGTTACTTGTTCAATGCCTGTCCTTCCCATTAAACTGAGGTCCTTAAGAGATATTAGCCTTGTTTCTTGATGCACCATTAACATCTAGTTTACTACTTTACTAGTACCCATTACTAGAAAGAAAAGGAGGGAGGGAGGAGAGGGAAGAAGTGGTTTCAATGGCTAAGCCTTGGAGGCAAAAGAGTAGATGGAGCTTTGTCCAGAGGGTTGGATGGATCTCATGCCAGCATCCCAAGGTACCATTGCATTGGGAGCTGGGTATGGGACCTCCTCACCTGGCGGATGTTCTGACCCACATATTCAATGACCATCTCATCAGCTGCGATGGGTTCCATGGCAAACAGACCCCACTCATGGATCCGGCTCCGGCCAAATCGAAGCTTCTTCTTCCGGAACTAGAGGGCAGAAGGTAAACTGCTGCTGGATGCCTCCTCAACCTGTCTCCTGGCTTTTCCTGCAGATCTCCAGGGCAGGAGGGTGCTCTAGCCACTCACCCCCTCCCTACCCCTAAGAGACCCTACGATGCTGCCCTTCCATTGAGTCTCTCTCCTTCTGGAGTCCCAGCTCCTCACCTTAAGCTGGTTTAGCTTCAGCAGATCACTATCCATAATGGCTGACGTGCCAATGGCACTCAGCAGCCGCCGCTGCTCAGATCGGCGCTCCGAAAGCACACGGTTAGTCCCCTGTGAGAAACAGGTTAGAGGAGGTATGTGACAGGAGAAACAATGGGAAGAGAATGCCAGTGGGCCATATAATAAGGTAGGGCCTCACCTGAGTGTCCGCCCCTTCTAGCTGCCGGGCTGAGACAGGGCACACATCCAGGTACCTGTCCTTTTCCTTCTTGCTGATGGGGTAATAGCCTTCGCTGCGGGCAGAGCCCGTCTGGTGTTCCCGGGGCCCATCCTGGGGCCGCCGCTTGCGTTTTGGAGTGCTCAGGTTGGTGAGTGCAGAGTGTGTTAAGGAAGAGAATGGGTCCCACACTGGCCAGGTCCCTGAGGCCCCACTCCCCTGTCCCTCCAGTCTCAGCTCAAGGAAAGGGTAACTGACCTTTGTTGGAGGCCCTGAGCATACTTGGTATGAGGAGTCAGAAAGATGGGAGAAATAAGTCTTAGGCCACCTTTTCTGCCAGAAACACTTTGGAAGGCAGAAAAGAGGCAGGAGGCAGAGAAAATACCCAGGTAGCCAGAGGAGAAAGACCCAGGCTGAAGGTCAGGGGCAAAAAGTGGACAGGGAAGAAGAGAAATACAGACACAAGGAGCTGTCTGAAGAGAACACTGCCCAACTGTGTGACCTCAGGAAAGCCCGCCCCACTCCCAGGCCTATCTTCCTGTCCTGAGAAGGCCACCTCCGGGATCAGGATATTGGTGTGATGGACCCAGTGGGTGTCGTTAAGCCAGTCAGCCCCGCTTGTCTGCTGTAGCAGCTGCTCATACGTGAGCCGCAGGTAGCCCATGTCTTCCAAATCCAGGCCTGAGTTCCAAATGTCATACAGGATGGTCATCTGCTCAAACTCACTGCGGGGTTCAAAGGTGGGAGGCGGTGGTGGAGGAGGTGGCGGTGGGGGCCTCCGGCGCCGAGTGTGGGAACGGAGGCTGCGCCGCCGGATAGCCCCCTCCCCATTGCTGCTGCTGCTGCTGCTGCTCTCAGATGACTCGGACTCCTCCTCTTCCTCCTCCTCCTCACCCTCCTCCTGCTGCTTTGGTTCCTCTGCCTCAGCCACCACCACCTCAGGGGCCTCCAGGACCTCATCTGCTGGGGAGCTGAAGAGGGCTGCAGGGGCAGGAACTGGCTCCAGCGGCCGAGGGGATGGTGTGAAGGGTTGAGGCTTGATGGCCAGGGCATAGTTGTGCTCTAGTAGGATGTGGCTGAGCAGAGGGCCCAGGCGGTCTGCCTCATCCGATGTCTCTGTGGCCTCTGGGTCATCGCCAATAGGCAAGGCAGCCAACCCACGTCGGGCTGGGGTCAGGGCCAGGTTGGCCAGCACCGCCAGGTCCACTTCTGTCCCTGGCTCAGCCTCCTCTTCCTCGACAGAGCGGCCTCGGCCTGCAGCCCGGCTCCGACCTCCTCGGGACACCTCCTCAGGCCAACTCTTGACCAGAGATGCGTGGTCCAGGGGCAAATTGCGAATGGTCCGCTCCACGCCCCGGGGGACTTTGCGGGAGATGGGGCCAGGAGCCTTGACCTGCTGTGGGGCAGCTGGGGAAGGTTCTGGGGCTGGCACTTCCTCCACAGCAGAGAAGGAGACGGTTTTCCGGCGTTTCTTGGGTGGGGGCAAGAGGGGGATAGGAGAGGAGGGGCGCTCGTCAGGGAAGGGGGCAGGGGCTGGAGGGCCAGCTGGGGGCTCTGGGGTGGGCTGGGGCGCACTGGGTGCTGGTTCCTCAGTGGAACCTAGAGAAGGAAGCACAGGGAAGCAAGGGGGTCAGCTTCTTGGCTCAGCATCATGAGACTAATTCACTATGAGCTTGCGGCTGGCCAGCCTCACCACAGAGTCCACACCCCAGCTGCTTTTCAACAGGCTGCACTCATGCTCTCCTCAACTGCCAACAGATGCTCCTGCGCTCAGGGAACACACTGCCTGCCTCTCACACCTGTAAGGCTGCAACACTATGGGCTCCCCTGACATTATGGGCTTCTATACCTGTCCATTCATACCTCCCACGTTCCCTAAGCACCAGCTATGGCAGGTATGGAAAACACATGGAGCAGACACTTGCAAAGCACTCAGTTTACAGTGGAATGGACACAATGACATGAAACAATGCACAGCCAAACTGAAGAGTAGGGGTAGAGTGGGGCTCTGTGTAGACGAACACTCAGACTCCAGCCTTTTAACCAAGACGTGTGGTGACAGAACTACATCCGACAAGCAGGCACA
Source organism: Lasiurus borealis (assembly GCA_004026805.1). Classification (NCBI taxonomy): domain Eukaryota; kingdom Metazoa; phylum Chordata; class Mammalia; order Chiroptera; family Vespertilionidae; genus Lasiurus; species Lasiurus borealis. Next base: position 3,372 of record PVJN01024539.1, on the reverse strand, counting down.
CAGACCAAGACAATTTTTTTGCCAGCTGCATTTATGAGGATACAATGAGCCAGGTCTGAATTAAAGTACCCATCATTTGAACTACAAACAGTATTCTCTGTTTAGTAAGGTGAAAAAGATACAACATAAGAAGCTGAATCATTGTGGTAAAATATTTTATAAAATTTGCCTTCCTCCCCACTTTCCCCCAAACATCACTGGGGATTTGCCCAAGTGAGGAGGGGGTCAGGAAGTCACCCCTAAGGAAGCTGAAGGTTAAAGTTGAAATCCAAGTACGAGGGGTACCTTAGGGAAGGGAAACTATCTTTGAACAGGCCATGCTGTCTCTCCCCCAATAACCACCACAGAAGGAAGCACATCCTCCCTCTGTTGGGACCACCCCCGCACCCCCAAGTCTGTTGCAGAACGCAGGGGTCTCAACACAGCTCAATACACAAACAGCCTTTGCAGATCTGACCCATCAGACAATCCTCACGAAGCCAGTTCACGCTTTGCTCTCTCATCCTAGGTTTCAGCACCCAAGCATGGCCTTTTCAGACCTCTGGCCCTCTGCTGACAGCGTTCCCTTGGTTTGGAATGCCTCTCTCCCCTTGCCCATTGGGAAAGCTGACATGTAGCTTTTAGGCCCAGCTCAATGCCACCTCCTTTTTGAAGGCTTCCCTTACTTCTTCAAACATTGGTAACACCTTCCTCTCAGAACCAAAAGACTGGTGGTTCTCAATTGTTTGACTTCAGGTTGGCTGTAACAGATTAATAGCTAATATTTTATGCCAGCACTAATCCAAGCCCTTTACATATATTAACTCATTTAATTCTCACAAACCTAGAAAACGGGTACTATTGTTAACCCCATTTGACAGAAAAGGACACTGAAGCAGAGTGGTTAATAACGTCAAAGTCACACAGCCAGCAAATCTACACCCCGGGCAGCCAGAGTTGAGTTTGTACTCTTCCCCACTGCCCTATGCTGATCTGGATGCTCTGCATTGGAACTTAGTGGTTTCATATCTAGCTCTACCACTCAGAGCTCAAGGGCAGCCGGCACCAGGCCTGGCCTGAGCTGGCAGTTATCACATGTGTGCAATGCCTTAACAGATGTTCCCTAATCTGGAAACCTCAGCAAGGCTCAGCCTGCATTTCCCAAGGCTCTGGACTCCACCTGGTGTCCATTCTGAAGCCGGCAAGGCCCTGCGGTGCTCGTCCCAGGTGCTCCAGTTTGAGTCCTCCCATCACTTCTCCCCAACGTTTTGAGATAGCCTCCCTCTTGACCCATCCTCCCAAACTGACCCACTTTGCCCTCTAGAAGCCTGGCTCTTACAGAAGAAATTCCCTTCCTTGCTCAGCTTCTTCACACAAATTTCCCTGCCCATGCCTTTTATTTAGGGAGACAGCCTTTGGGGTACCTTCCTAGTTTACACAACTCCCAGAAGCCAGTTTCTACTGTATGACTGACCCTCATTAACGGATGGCTGACACAAGCCAGCTCAACTAGAAACTTCTCTGGAGTAAGGCCCTAGAACAGAGGTGGCACTATCTGAGGGGCAGAGGAAGTCCATTTGCAGAAGAATAATGAACCAGACTGGAAGACAGAAGAAAAGCAAGTCCTAAAGGTGGCAGGTCTGTCTTTGGGTTTCACCAGACAAACCCTGTCCAGGCTCCTGCCTTTGGGCCACAAAGTCCTCTAATCAGTGTGTCCTTGGTAACTTGCATTTCCTATTATTTTCTAAAAACTAAGGGATCTGTCTTAACTGTCTTCTCCTCTCCCACCCTTGCCATCTATTTCAGGAACTCCGATGTCCCACCTACTTAGCCAATTTCACATCTCCAGTGGCCTCCTTCCTCCTCAGCTACCTCCGCAGTCACACACCTGACTCTGTCACCTTCTGGAATAGCTCCACCGTGAAACTTACAATCTGACTCCGTACCCTCTGATCACAATTCCCCAGGTCCTTTCAGTCTGTACCTTTTCTTTCTTTCTTTTGTTTTTTGTTAATCCTCACCACTGAAGATATTTTTTCCATTGCTCTTCAAAGAGAGTGGAAGGGAGGTGTGGGGGGAAACTGAGGGAGAGGGAAACATTGATTGAGAGAGAATACAATTGCCTCCCACATGTGCCCCGACCCTGAGCAAGAATCAAACCTGCAACCTAGGTACATGCCCTTGATCAGGAATTGAACCTGAGACCCTTTGGTGCGGGGTCACACTGCAACCAAGTCACACTGGCCAGGGCCCACTGAACCTTTTCAATTTCCCATTCTTTCTCCAGCCTATCACCCTCCTGCTAAGTTAACTTCTTTCTCATGCCCAACTGCAGGAGCCCTCACTTTGTCCTCTCCTTTCACAGAACTTCCTACATCCTTCTACCACCTCTACCTTCTAGACCCCCAACCCTGGATCTACCCCATCCTGCCCTCTCTCCTCCCTGACTCATAACCCCCAGCCTCAGCAGGGCTTTTGAGTTGTGACAAACCCAGTCAGCTTTCATCCTCACTCCCACTTTCTTCTCTTCCCAAGGCTCCTACTCCACCTAGCCCCCTCAGCCTCAGAAAATGTCCTACTTTCCTACTGCAAAGTGAAAAAAGGGGCCTTCAGGTATGAAACCCCAAATCTTCTTACCTCCTGTTTACAGACAGATTAGCATCAGACCTAGAGTATACTCATTTCCCCCATGCTAATCTAATACAGCAAGTATTCCTCTCTCTCCTGGCTCATCTACCTGTTCCCTGTTCCCTTCAGTATATGAACATGCTCAAACCCTCCACAATCCTGCTTCTTGCTGTTTCTCCAATCATAGCTGGGAAACCACTAAACCCTGAAGACCTCATCTGTAAAATTGGAATAAGAATGTTGTAAGGATTGCCCTAGCCATTTGGGTCAGTGGATAGAGCATTGGTTTGTGGACTAAAGGGTTCAGGGTTTTATTCTGGGTCAAGGACACGTACATAGGCTGTAGGCTCCTCCCCAGTCTAGGCCCTGATTGGGGCACATGCAGGAGGCAACCAATCAATGTAGCTCTCTCACATCAGTGTTTCTCTCTCTCTTTCCTTCTTTCTGCCATTCTCTCTGAAAAATCAATAGAAAAAATTATCCTTAGGTGAGGATTAAAAAAAAAAAAAAAAAAAAAAAGGCCCTAGCTGGTTTGGCTCAGTGGACAGAGCATCAGTCTGCGGCCTGAAGGGTCCCAGGTTCAATTCTGGTCACAGGCACATACCTGAGTTTCGGAATCAATCCCCAGTAGGGGACATGCAGGAGGCAGCTGATCAATGATTCTCTCTCATCATTGATGTTTCTATCTCTCTCTCCTTCGCCCTTCCTCTCTGAAATAAAAATATATTAAAAATAGAAAAAAAGAGCCAGGGCCGGTTTGGCTCA
>PVJN01024538.1:0-31535 GCA_004026805.1 Lasiurus borealis | reverse complement strand
AGTTGGGGATGAGCAGGTTGGCAAGGGGGCAGTTGGAATTGATCAGGCTGGCCGGGGAACATTTGGGGGAAACAGGCCAGCAGGCAGAATGGTTAGGGGCAATCAGGCAGGCAGGCAGGTGAGTGGTTAGGAGCCAGCAGTCCTGGATTGTAAGAGGGATGTCGACTGCTGGTTTAGGCCTGATCCCTGTAAACTGGAAGTAGGACATCCTTTGAAGGGTCCCAGATTGGAGAGAATGCAGGGCAGGCTGAGGGACACCCCTACCATGCATGAATTTCATGCACCAGGCCACTAGTGTGTGTGTATGTGTGTGTGTGTGTGTGTGTGTGTGTAGGTAGGTAGGTAGGTAGGTAGATAGATAGATAGATAGATTGATTGATTGATTAGCGGCCCAGTGCATGAATTCGTGCATGGGTAGGATCCAGCCAGTCTGGCCAGGGGGAGGGGACATGGGTGGTTGGCCTGCTTGCTTGCTGGTTGAACTCCTGGTTGAGGGGACAATTTGCATACTAGCCTTTTATTATATAGGATATACACTGAGTGGATGGATTATTATGCTTTCAGAGATCAAAATAATCTGGCCTGTCAGTGTAAAATTATTCTAAAATTTGAGGTCAGATCTCTTTTGGTAGTTTAATTAAATCTCCACCCTCTTGCTGTGATGTTCATATACACTGTATGCATTTGGTGAAAGAAAATTAATTTAGGTTTTACTTTCGACATTCCAGTGGATAATCACTGAAATGAAAAACACTTTGACAATACTCCATGGATTAATTGTCTGGGAATAATGCTGATTCCCAGCAGGAAGGTGTAGCCACAAAACTCTTGAGGGAGGTTGAATTGATATTCTGAGTCTGGATTTATGACAAGCATGGGGAATTGTTCTTTTAAAAGACAATGACAAAAAGAACCTTTTAATGTGAGCCAGATGCAGCCATGATTTTGATTAAATGTTTGCTGGTAACCATACTTAGGTGGAAACATCTGCCCACTGATGAGCTCCTGGAGTTTTAGCAAGTGAATTTACATGGGAAATACAACTCCAAGTACTTCTCTCTAAGGAGAATTGTTAGGGAAAAATTAAACTCACCTTTTTTTCTTCCATTTATTATAATACAGTTCTGAATTGGGACAATAATTCCACTTCTTTTCGGCCTCCCTGCTTTCCTAACTTTGGTCTTGCAGATGCCCAATATGTGCTGGTACCTGCATGTGGACCATGTGTGTGCAGGCATCATGAGTGTTCCAAAAACAGTGCACAGCTCCATATGCCTATAATTGCACCTGCTGACATTAGAATTTGCTGATGATATTTTTCACACATATCCATATTTCTAAACACAAAGACTCCTCTCCTTTCAAATTTATGTCTCTCCTATGTCTCTTAAATGTCCTTATTAGTCTATATTTAAAAGACTGAATCATCATGCAGGATACAGATATTTAGAAGAAGGTTTCTATTGGTGTTTCTGGACTTGTCTGGATTCTAGGTTAATCTTATTAAACAATCATCAGTCAAGAGGGTTTTACTCAACTCTGAGACTGTCATACAATCACAAAGTTCATCTTGTGTCATCACTTTTACTTCAGTCACTGCCCTGCAGATTATCCATTACCTAGACCCTTATCCACATATTGTTCTATGCACAACAAAAGTAGACACAACTCTCTCCATTTAACATAAGTCCTTTTCTGCCCTCTGTAAATCAGAGTCTATCATTAACAAACTTTCCAGTAGCTTCAAATTCTTCTCTCAATGTTTCTGCCATTTCTGTTTTATAAATGGAATATGGCTATGTCTTGAGGAAATCACTTCTGCAGTAATCTTAAGTAAACATTAGTTTTCCTCACATACCCCAGATCAAGGAGGTGTCTATTTTGCTTCTCATTGTTGCCTTCAAGCAGTTTCTGCTCATTTCTCTTTCAAAATCCAGACTTCATTTGTAGTTCATGCTATTAGATGTTAACGTAAAAAAACATTGAAACCTGTGAAGAATTTTTGTGAGTTTATTTAAGCCAAACTCTCAACATATACCGGGAAGCAGAACCTCAATGGATTGAAATGATGCTCCAGAGAATGGCCAGTTACATTGCAATCAAAGAAAAGGGTATAGGTGAGTTACATGAACTCCATTGGTGATAGACTAGAGAAGCGGGAGAAAGCAAAGTGTGGGAGGAGAGAGGGAGGGGAAACTCCTGGGATTGGATAAAAATAAAATGATAGACACATACTTAGGTGGGTGCAGGAAATTTAACTTGGTAACAATGAAGGAATTTGTGGTATTTGTCCTGTGTCCAGCATATTAGGTTGTGCCCCAAGGTGTTCAGAAAAAGGGAAGTTACAAGTTACCATGACATTTCAAAGGGTATGTTGTTATAGATACAAAAAGACAGATAGGCTCAGTTAGGATAAAAGTTGACCTCGACAGTGAAGATACCGGCCTAGGATGTAACTACCAACCATAACTGTTTTTAGTTAAAAGTTTAATTTCAGACCATTGGGCATATTTTCATGTGTTTGTTGGCTATGTGTATATCTTAAATGGCTAAATATCTATTCAAGTCCTTTACCTAACTTTCAATTGTGTCATTATTATTTTTGTGTTGAGTTATGCAGGTTATTTCTGTACTCCGGATACTCGACTTTATCAAATATATGACTTGCAAATATTTTCTCTTTTTTTTGGGGGGGGGGTGACTTTGCACTTTCTTGGTGGGACTTTTGCAGGATAATTTTTTTTTAATTTTAAATAGTCCAATGTACTCTTTATTGATTGTGCTTTTGGTATCAAATATAAGAAACCATTGCTTAAACAAATTTTATATGTTTCAGAACTCCATAACTGACAAAAATTCCTCAAAATAGGTAATTAAAAATACATATTTGTGATGACTTACTATGTGCCATGCCCTATTCTAAATATGAGAATAATGATGAACATGTAGTGGAAACAGAGATTGCTTGCTGATCTCCAACTTTCAAGTTCTTTTCTTCTAGATAGACATTTCTCCTTTTCTCTTATAGGTAGGTATGGCTATGTGAGTTTTTTCAAATGTAATGTAATGTGAGCAGGAGTAATGCATGCGTCTCTTGAGACTAGCCTATAAATGTTGCAATATGCCCTACATCATACTCTTTTCTTTTTCTGTATTGGAATGGAGATAATCAAAGGAGTCCCTGCACAGCTGCCAAAAAATATTGTTTTCTCACTTCCCTAAATAGGGATGTAATGAAGATTAAATAGGGACATGGATGTTTATTATAATTTCTACATTAATTAATGGTCAATAAAAATTAATTTCCCTTCTTTCCTCTTCTTCTTATATTACTATTATTATTATTATTACAATCTTTGTATGTTATAATAATCACATAGAATATGAAAATGTAAGTAACCCCACATAATTCAGTATATAGTGTAATAATTAGTTCTGCCCTCTTGTAGGCAGTGTCAGACTTGTTGATGCTAGCGGTCTTTTTATCTTTTTGCACAGTTTCTCTGTTGATTGAAGATAATCTTAAGTTACTTTAAATAATATATAAAGGATCATAATTTGATAAACGAATATCTAGTGAATATATTTGCAAGAATACAAATTGTGCTAGAACATCTTGCCTTTAAACAACACTATTCAATAAAAGAGTCACATCACTTCCTCTATCCCTAATAACCTTAATCTGATAAGAAAGCCCAAGTACACTTTTCTGCAGGGCCATTAAGAAGTTCAGTGCATACAAACCATAAATTATCTGATAGACTCATTCCAGCTTCATCCTCTTAACACCATAAAAGCAGTCTCTCCTCTCTCTCTCTCTCTCTCTCTCTCTCTCTCTCTCTCTCTCTCTCTCTCTCTCTCTCTCCCTTCCTCCCTCTCTCCCTTTCTATTCCTCTCCCCCCCCTGCTCTTACACACACACACACACACACACACACACACACACACACACACAGGATCCTGATCCTGAGGGTTCTAGAGAGGAACATCCATGGCACTCCTGTGACAAAGCCAAGTTATTAATTCAGCCACTGCCATGGGGGGTTCTACAGCGCTGATGATACTGACTAGGTTTGTGGTTCTCTGAAAGCAAAATAAATACATATGAAGAGAGTAGTGGAGAAAATCAGCGAGGTGTATCCAGGAAACCCACACACATATTAGTACACACACTACATGCTACCTGTGAAAGTTGCCTGGAATAGCCCGGTGTTGGAAGGAAGTGTGATAATTCATGTCTTTATTGAATCATAAAAATGAGTATTTAGTTGTGTGGGGCTTTAGGTAAGACATCCAAAATAGTAGGAAATGTGCTGCATTATTCACAATAGTCAAGGTAAACAAGTTAAATGTCTATCAAGAGATGAATGGATAAAGAAGATATTCTACACATACACACACACACACAGTATCATATCACACATATGTGGACTATTTAAAATAGAAAAAGACAAACTCATTGAAACAGGAAATAGAAAAATGTTTTCCAAGTGTTAAGGGATGGAAGAAATAGGAAGAGCTTAGTAAAAACTTTCAACCATAACATCAACAACATCTGAAGATTTAATGTAAAAACAACAACAAATTTAAGGTTTTCTAAAACAAGAAGTCTAGAAAACTACAACCATAAGGATCCCATGACTAAAATTTAAAATGATATCATGGATGGGTTTCTGGGACAGAAAAAGCACATTAAGTAAAAATTAAGGAAATCCTAAAGACTTCAATACAGTAGAACCTCACTTCTTGATCTTAATTTGATTTAGAAGGCTGCTTCACAAGTGATTTGCTCAAAAACCACATCAGCCCTAATCAGTTTGTCTCAGTGGATAGAGCAACAGCCTATGGACTGAAAGTTACTGGGTTCTATTCTGGTCAAAGCATCTGAGTCCTCTTCCCCCCACTCCAATGGATGGTCAAGCTGAGGTTTTGTGATATCAGTCCACACCATGGCAACCACTGACTGTTGGCCAATGAGAGCTGAAGGGTGTGGCTCTTCATTGTCCTGGAGAGAATATGTAGAGACCAGGAGCGTTGGAGTAGATCCTGTTGCTATAATAAAGCCAAATTTACTAAAAAATACTGTAGCCTACTCTAGATAACAAATCAGACTCTAACCACAAGGATGGACCAAGAAACTCCACATAATGAAGTGAATTGGAAGTCTGTTTCCCAACTCAATGACAAATGGATAAGGTCAGACTAAGTACCCATAATGCTTCCCCTTCTTTCTCAATAATTCATCACCAAACATGCTGTCCTTGCTCTTTTTGGCCACAAACACTTCCTCAATCAATGCATTGTCATTTTATTACAAGCCCCTTTCCCACCCATTTCTAAATTTGTTCCCCCAAACCAATGTCTTTCTGGGATTAAATGTTTCCCAACTAGATAACAAAGAAAATGGTGAAGGTAAATTTGGTCCTTAAGCAGTGTAAAGAAAAGAATTGAGAAAGACATAGATAATTGGATTTTACTCTATGAAGAGTAGAAAACCTCCAGTAAAAGGGGGGGGGGGAATGGTGGCAGAATAGACAGACATGTCCTGAGCCTTGTCTGAGCACAGATAGAAAGAACACCTGAGGGTTTCATGAGGAGTGTTTGTTGGTGAATTGAGGGACAGCTATACTCCAGGAGAAGGTGGGGAACTGCTGGACAGGGCTCCCCTGACCCTGCAGCCCTTACTGTTGCTGGGTTCCCTCCTGGAGCCAACTGTTCAAATGTAGAGACCACACCATCTTGAAGGGGAAAGTGGATGTTACCGGAAGCCTGAAAATCTACAACTGCGGCACCCACCGGACAGCTGCGAACCCCAGAGCACCAGTCCCCAATTGGCGCAGACATGCGGATTCAGAGGAGCTCTAAACTCAACCTTTGAAAGGAGAGAGGGAACTACATAACCAGACATCCAGAGAAGAGATACCATGGGGAGACAAAGAAACAGCCTGCATATGAAAGAAAAGCAGGCATCACCAGAAAAGGAAGTAAGCAAAACGGAGGCAAGCAACCCAAGAGGAGATGAAAAAGAACCAACTGGAAATTAAACATACACTGACTGATATAAATGTTATACAGAAACCTAAGAGCAGACTAGGATCATAAGAATCAAGTCAAAGATATGAAAGACAAAGAAGCAAAAAACACTCCACTGGAAAAGCAAAAACAAAGAAGATTAAAAAATGTGAAGATATTGTAAGAAGCCTCTGGGACAATTTCAAGCATACCAACATCAGAATTATGGGGGTGCCTGAAGAAGAGAGAGAGCAAGAACCTGAAAACATATTTGAAGAAATAGTGACTGAAAAATTCCCCCACCTGGTGAAAGAAATAGACTTACAAGTCCAGGAAGTGCACAGGACCCCAAACAAAAGAAATCCCAAGAGGACCACACCAAGACACATCATAATTAAAGTACCAAGAGCAAAAGACAAAGAGAGAACATTAAAAGAAGCAAGAGAAAAACAGTTAATTACCTACAGGGGACCATCCATTCGACTGTCAGCTGTTTTCTCAACAGAAACTATACAGGCCAGATGGGAGTGGCAAGAAATATTCAAAGTGATGAATAGCAAGAACTTACAACCAAGATTACTCTACCCAGCAAAGCTATCATTCAGAATAAATGAGCAGATAAAAAGCATCACAGATGAGAAAAACACTAAAGGAGTTTATCAACACCAAACCAGTATTATATGAAATGCTGAAAGGTATTCTTTAAGAAGAGGAAGAAGAAAACGGTAAAGGTAAAAATTATGAACAACAAATACATACCTATCAACAAGTGAATCTAAAAATCAAGTGAATTGAAAATCTGATGAACAGAATAAACTGGTGAATATAATAGAATCAGGGGCATAGAAAGGGAATGGACTGATAATTCTTAGGGGTAAGAGGGGTTGGGAGTACAGGGAGAGACTGGACAAAAATCATACACCTATGGATGAGGACAATGGGGGTGAGGAAAGGCAGAGGGTGGGGTGGGAACCAGGTGGAGGGGATACATGGCGAGAAAAAAGAGGAACAATTGTAATAATCTGAACAATAAAGATTTATTAAAATTAAAAAAACACCCATTATAACAACACAAAAGTATTGGATAATGATAATAATTGGAGAATAATAGAATGACCCAGTGAATGTTTGGGGTGGGTAGTATGCAAAATGGCTTTGAGGAAAACACTCTCTGCTATATTCTGGACAATAATTGAACTGAATGAAATGAGGGAGTAGAGGTGAGTTTGAGGAAAATTTTAGGAGGCATTGAGGAAGATCCCCTTTCTCTAACGAGAGCATCAGAGTCTCTTGCAAGCTCTCTCACTCCCCTGCCTGGATGGTCCAGCTGATGCTTTGTGATGTCAAGCCACACCATGGCAACCACTAACTGTTGTCAAATCAGAGCTGAAGGGTGTGGCTCTTCATTGTTCTGCAGAGTATATATAGATGCCAGGAGCCTTGGTGTAGATCCTGTTGCTACAAGAAAGCAGAAGTTATTAAGAAAATAATGTAGCCTACTTTAGATAAGGAATCAGACTCCAACCGCAAAGATGGACCAAGAAAGTTCAAGTTCTAAAGAGAATTGAAAGCCCGTTTCCCAACTCAATGACAGAGAAAAGAATAAGGTCAGACTACCATTCTAATATGCTTCCCCTTCTTCCCCAGTAATCTCTCACCCAAGACACTGGCCTTTCTCTCTTTTGCCACAGACACTTCCTCAGTCAATGCATTGCCATTTTATTACAAGCCCCTTTCCAACACATTTCATATTTCTTCCCCCAACCAAAAATGGCTTTCGGGGTTTCACTTGTTTTCCAACTAGATCACAAAGAAAATGGGGAAGGTAAATTCGGTCCTTAAGCAGTGGGAGGAAAAGAATGAGAAAGACAGAACATATCAGATAATTGAATTTTACGACAGAAAGGGTAGACAATCTCCAGTAAGCTGTCCAACAAAAGAAGAAGAAGTGCTGGAGTGTATTTCTACCACAAGTGATGCCTAGGGTCTCCGGGAAGAAGAAACCGAAAGTGTGTGTTAACTCTCTACAAAATAAACTTAAATAAAGGGCATTATGAGAAGAACAAAAAGTAAATGACCTCCTTGAATAAATACTAGCGATGTATAAAGGAAATGTGCTTGTATTTCTGTGTGTTTTCTCATGATGGGGAGGGAGAAATGAAGGTTCCTGGGTATATTCTGGTCAAAGGCACATGGCTGCATTGTGTTCTCAATTCCCAATAAGGGGCATGCCTGTGGCTACAGAGCAATTATTCTCTAGCATGCCTGATGTTCCTATGTCTGTCTCCCTCTGCCTTGGTCTCTTGCAATCAATAGAAATACCAAAAAGATAATCAAATAATTTTCCCCATTAGACATATATTTAAAGGGAATGAATGCATACCACACACAAAAAGGGTTACCTCTTTTTACTCTAAACAGTACATTAGACATATACTGTACATAAATCTATAAAGAAACACTAGTTTTCATACATTTACAGAACCACTCAGTGTTGGCCTTAAATGAATCTCATTCTACAATCCTTTCTGGAGTGTCCTTTAAGAGGACCAGATGTAATATCTTATATTTTTCAAATACCATTGCCTTCCACATGCTATCATGCTATCATTGTTCATTTATCCAAATCAACAACATTTTTTTTACCTTTACATTTATTTGTGGTTGGTGTTTTGAGAGTATTTTTACACCCTTAACAACCTTACTACTCTTGTTGGTGACTTTATGTTTAAAATTGTGATGATCAGATTAGAAGCAATATAAACATTCCTTCCTAATCTTTGTTGCAAGGGGGATACTTTGTGTCATACAGAAGTATCAGCATGAAATGGTTGTCAGGTCAAAAATAGCAGTTTTATTCCACAGCTGGTACAGTATTTCCAGAGACAAATTTATCTAGAACCTAAATGTTTGATATTAGAAATATTAGAGTACTGAAGTTTGATTGTAATATTTCACTGATGGTTCAATATATGTTACAATTTGCCCCCCAAAATTTAAGGTATTCATAATACAGAAATTGTGTATGGGGCATATGAGCAATCTCTTCAAAATTTCTCCATAAATCAAATATTATTCTAAAATAAAACACCAATTATAATATACAAAATACTGGGTATTGATAATATTTGTGGCATAGTAGAATGACCCATTGAGTGGTTGGGTGGGGGGATATGGGAAATGGCTTTGAAGAAAACACACCTCTCTGCTATATGCTGGGCAATAATTGAACTGAAGGAAATGAGGGAGTGGAGGTGAGTTTGAGAAAAAATTTAGGAGGTATTGAGGAAGGTCCCCTTTCTCTAACCAGAGCATCAGAGTCTCTTGCAAGCTCTCTCACCTCCCCTGCCTGGATGGTCCAGCTGATGGTTTGTGATGTCAACCCACACCATGGTAACCACTAACTGTTGGCCAATCAGAGCTGAAGGGTGTGGCTCTTCAGTGTTCTGAAGAGTATATATAGAGGCCAGCAGGCTTGGAATCCATCCTGTTGCTACAACAAAGCTTAAGTTACTAAGAAAATTTTGTAGCCTATTTTAGATAAGGAATCAGACTCCAACCACAAGGATGGACCAAGAACGTTCGAGGTCTAAAGAGAATTGGAAGTCCGTTCCCCAACTCAATGACAGAGAAAAGAATAAGGTCAGACTACCCTTCTCATACACTTCCTTTCGTTACCCAGTAATTCCTCACCCAACCCACTGGCCTTGCTCTCTTCTGCCACAGACACTTCCTCAATCAATGCATTGCCATTTTATTACAAGCCCCTTTCTTACCCATTTCCCAGTTTATTCCTCAAAACCAACAATGGCTTTCTGGGTTTAACTTGTTTTCTAATAGATCACGAAGAAAATGGCGAACGTCAATTCGGTCCTTAGGCAGTGCGATGAAAAGAATGAGAAAGACCGAACGAATCAGATAATTGCCTTTCACTCCAGAAAAGGTAGAAAATATCAAGTAAGGAGGCCAACAAATGAAAGAGAAGAAGTGCCGGAGTGTATTTCTACTGTAAGTGATGCCCAAGGTCTCCCAGAAGAAACCTAATGTGTTGACTCTTGAAAATAAGGACATTATGAGAAGATCAAAACATAAATGGCCTCCTTGAATAAACACTAGCAATGTATAAAGGAAATGTACTTGTATTTGGGTGTGTTTTCTCATGATGGGGAGGGAGCAATGAAGGGGGTAGTTTTGTGTGAAGCTAGGGAAGTAGAATTCTCCAACTTAGGCACCAGACCAGTTGGCCTATAGTTAGCCAGAGGGAGAGAATATGAATTAGGTGAGTACCAAAGATGAAATTTAGTTAACATTTGATCATACATTAAGAAAAAAAAGGCGTTGGTAATTTTGCGTGTGTTTGGTACACCGCGGGTGGGGGCTATGATGTGGAGATGGGAAACACAATGTTGTTTCAGTGCTGACAGTGTGTAATAATCTGATTCAATTTTAGATGTTAGGCTTTTGACTGCTTTAGCCTCATTCCTTTCACTTCACCATCCAGCTCACATTAGGACAAACAAAAAAAAAGGGAAGAAATATGCCTAAACTTATATATTAGAATTATTGTGTTGCCTAATTTCTTATAGCCAAAGCACAGATTTTCCTAAATTATTTCTAATGCATACTGTCAATCCTGCACAATGAGTAGTAAGATTGTTGTTATTTTAATTATCATCAGCTTGAAAAGATGTTTCCCTGTGGACTTTCTTCCCTACTTATGAAATAATATTTTTCATCATAGTTGAAAAAGGGCCCACGGTAAATGAAAATATGGCCTTCACAGGTTGACCCCTAAATTATTTCCAAAGCATAATGGCAATCCTGCACAATGAGTAGTAAGATGGTTGTTATTTTATATTATATTGTTTTAATTTTTTATTGATTTTTTACAGAGAGGAAGGGAGAGGGAAGGAGAGTTAGAAACATTGATGAGAGAGACATCCACCAGCTGCCTCCTGCACACTCCCCACTGGGGATGTGCCTGTAACCAAGGTACATGCCCTTGACCAAAATTGAATGTGAGACACTTTAGTCCGCAGTCCAACGCTCTATCCACTGAGCAACGCCGGTTTCGGCAAGATTGCTGTTATTTTAATTATCATCAGCTTGAAAAGATGTTTCCCTGTGACTTTCTTCCCTACTTATGAAATAACATCTTTCATTGTAGTTGAAAAAGGGCCCATGGTAAATGAAAATATGGTCTTCACAGGTTGACACCATTGTATAAGACCTAGTGAGAGAAGGAATAATCAGCGCTCTTGCTTTTGAATTTCACAGTCAGATTTGCCTTGCTCTTAAATCTGAGAAGCACAATTGGTTCCTCAGTAAGTGTGAATTTTCATATTTTTAATGTAATGGTCCCACCCGTTAGGGATCCATATCTAGTATTTTTAAAATTATGCATTCTACACAGTGAAACTGGTAAATAACTAGCAGTCATAGCAAAGAATTTGACTGATATGTTATATTCAGTCCCTGTTTCTACAGACTATAGCTACATTATAAACATCACCTGTAGAGTCGTAATACACCATGACTTGGATACTAAGTAGGGTACATCTCCAGCTGTTATTTTTCAATTTTGTTGATATGTAGTATGTTCACCACATCTAGTTTAGCATATTAGTCACTTTAGCAAAGTAACATAGAATGTCAGGAATCCTTCTTAAAGTAATCTGTAATTGTTTTCCTCAACCTGGACCTATTTTTAAGTCACAGATCAAATCATATATCTCAGTTACAAATTGAATTGTGACTTACTGTCTGTTTACTTGTAAAGATTTGATTTATCTTAAGGAATGGTAGGTTCCCTTTCTTTGTAGAGCTTCTTCAGGTAGTCTGCTCAATGCACACTTACATTGGGTCACTCATGTAGTAAAAGCAGTTACTATGAGGGATTCTAATGTCACACTCCTGTAAACAGAAGACTCACTAAAATCTTGCAAAGTTACTCTGCTGTTGCTGCCTCGCTCTCTATCCCTCTCGATCTCTCTTCCTGGCTCTCATTCTCGCTCTCACTCTCTCCTTCATATAAAAGAGTATCCTGATCCCCACCATGCTATTAAAAAATATTTATTATACCCCTGTGATAAAGCCAAAGGAATAGTTAATTGGGCAACGGTCATGAGTCATGGCAAGTAACGTAACCTAGATGGTACTGACTTAGTAGGAGTTTCTGGGAAAGTAAAAGAAATAAATACAGGAGATAAGTGCAGAAAATCAGTGAATTATGTCCAGTCAAGGTACATACCCCACATGGCAACCTGGAAAGTTTTCCTGAAAGAGCCAAGTGATGTAGGGAAATGTGATAATTCATGTATTTATTATAGCATAAAAAAAGAGTATTTGGTTCTTGGTTTTTAAGTTGGACATCCAAAACACTAAGTAATATGGTGCATTATTCACAATAGCCAAGGTAAGTTATTTCAGTGCTCATCAATGGTAGCATGGATAAAGAAGATGGCATGCACTTGCACATACACAGCCCCCGCCATGGATCCTATGACTTACGTGGCATATTAAAAGCAGAAAAAATTAAACGCTTTGCAACACAAAGTAGAAAAGAGTTTGCCAGTGATGGAAGGATGTAAGAAATAGGACTAGCTTGGTAAATGGGTAATAACTTTAAACTATTTACATTGATAGCATCTGAGGATTTAATGTAAAAAAACAAAACAAAACATAATTTAAAAGAGGAAGGTTCTCCAAAACAAGAAGTTTAGGAAACTGTTCTGCCACGAGGATTACAATGAGGCATGACATGGTGACTAAAACTTTATAAGGTATGCTGGATGGGATCCTGGGGCAGATAAAGCACGTTAAATACATACTAGGGAAATCTTAATA
The DNA here is from genome assembly GCA_004026805.1 of Lasiurus borealis. Taxonomy (NCBI): domain Eukaryota; kingdom Metazoa; phylum Chordata; class Mammalia; order Chiroptera; family Vespertilionidae; genus Lasiurus; species Lasiurus borealis. Next base: position 18,678 of record PVJN01024538.1, on the reverse strand, counting down.
ATAAAAAAGATATCAATACAGTAGGACCTCACTTCCTGAACCTCTATTCATTTTGAAGATTGTTTGAAAAGTGATTAGTACAAAACCTAAGTCAGCCCTAGCCAGTTTGTTTCAGTGGATAGAGCATCAGCCTCTGGACTGTAGGTTCCTGGGGCTATTCTGGTCAAAGGCACTTGGCTGGGTTGTGCGCTAAATTGCTGGTAGGGGGCATGGGTGAGGCGGCAGAGCAATTATTCTCTTGCATGACTGATGTTCCTATGTCTGTCTCCCTCTGCTTTGGTCTTTTGCAATCAATAGAGATATAAGAAAAGGTAATCAAATAATTTTCCCCATTAGACATATATAGAAAGGGAATGAATTCATCCCAGACACTCAAAGGGATGCCTCTTTTTACTCTTATATACAGTATATGTCTTATTTATTGTTTAATCTAAAAGGAATCATTAGTTGTCATACATTTATGAAACCACCCTGTACTTGCCTTAAATGAATCTCATTCTGCACTCCTTTCAGGAGTATCCTTCAAGAGGACTAAATGGCCGAAAATGATTTTACACAGTGAATAGAGGGTCAGACAGGTAAATGAAGGGTCTCAGATTTGACTCCTGTGAAGGGCATGTCCCTAGGTTGAGGGCACCTTTCCAGTTTGGGACATGCAGGTGGCAAGTAATCGATGTCTCTCTCTCATGGATGTTTCTTACTCTCTAATCCTTCCCTTCCTCTTTGTAAAAAATCAGTAAAATATATTTAAAAATATAATAATATAAAGAGGACCAGATGCTGCATCTTAAACTGTTCACATATCATTGCCTCACACATGCTATCACTATCTAACCACTTTTCATTTATCCAAATCAACAACAATTATCATACCTCTTCATTTCTCTTTGGTTGGTGTTTTGTGACCATTTTCACACTCTTAACAACCTTGATACTCTTGTTTGGCCTCTTTATATTTTAATATTGTGGTAATCAGATTAGCAGCAATGAAAACATTCCCTCCTCTGTTTGTTGCCTGTGAGATGTTTTGTGTCATGCAGAAGTATCAGCTGGAAATGGTTGTCAGGTCAAGAATAGAAGTTTTATTCCAAAACTGCTACCATTTTTCCTGGAACAACTTGGTTTAGAACCAAGTTGATATTAGAGAACTGAGGTTTGACTTTAATATTTCACTGATGGTTCACTACATGTGACAATTGCCACAAAAAATGTAAGGTATTCATTACACAGAAATTGGGTATGGGGCATATGCACACTATCTTCAAAATTTCTCTGTAAATCTAATATTATTCTAAAAATAAAACACCCATTATAATAACACAAAAAACTGGGTAATGATAATATTTGGGGCATAGTACAATGACCCATTGAATGGTTGGGGCGGAGTGGGAGGGATATGGGAAATGGCTTTGATGAAAACAGACCTCTCTGCTATATGCTAGACAATAATTGAACTGAATGAAATGAAGTGGAGGTGAGTCTGAGAAAAATTCTAGGAGGTATTCAGGAAGGTCCCCTTTCTCTTGAGCAGAGCATCAGAGTCTCTTGCAAGCTCGCTCACCTCCCTTTCTCGGATGGTCCAGCTGATGCTTTGTGATGTCAGGCCACATCATGGCAACCACTAACAGTTGGCAAATTAGAGCTGAAAGGTGTGACTCCTCATTGTCCTGGAGAGAATATATAGAGGCCAGGAGCCTTGCTGTAGATCCTCTTTCTACAACAAAGCTGAAGTTACTGAGAAAATACTGTAGCCTACTCTAGATAAGGAATCAGACTGCAACCACAGGGATTTGCCAAGAAAGTTCAAGTTCTAAAGAGAATTGGAAATCCGTTTTCCAACTCAATGACAGAGAAAAGAATAAGGTTAGACTACCATTCTCATATGCTTTTCCTTCCCCAGCAAATTCCTCACCCAACCCACTGGTCTTGCTCTCTTCTGCCACAGAGAATTAATCAATGCATTGTCATTATTTTCCAAGTCCATTTCCTAAACATTTCCATATTTCTTCCCCAAAACCAACAATGGCTTTCTGGGTTTACCTTGTTTTCCAACTAGATCAGGAAGAAAATGGGGAAGGTAAATTTGGTCCTTAAGCAGTGTGAAGAAAAGAAAAGAAAAAGACTGAACAAATCAGATAATTGGATTTTACTCCAGAAAGGGTAGAATATCTCCAGTAAACTGTCCAAATAATGAAGGAGAAGAAGTGCTGGAGTGTACTTCTACTGCAAGTGATCCCCAGAGTCTCCTAGAAGAAGACCCTTAACGTATGTGTAGACTGTCTACAAAATAAGCTTAACAAGTGGAGATTATGAGGAGATCAGAACATAAATGGCCTCTTGGAATAAATACTAGCATTGTATAAAGGAAATGTGCTGGTATTTTTGTGTGTTTTCTGATGATGGCGAATGAGCAATGAAAGGGGCAGTTACGTGTGAGGCCAGGGAAGTAGAATTCTATAATTTAGGCACCAGACCAGTTGGCCTACAGTCAGCCAGACAGAGAGAATAAGGACTGGGTGAAGATTAAAGATGAAATTTTCTTAACACTTGATCATACATGTAAGAAAGAAAAGGAGTTTGTGATTTTTCTTGTATTTGGCACACCGCAGGTGTGGGCTATGATGTGGAGATAGGGAACAGAGTGTTGTGTCAATTTGACATTGTTAATAATACTTTTGATTCAATACTGAAAGTTAAGCTTTTGACTGCTTTAGTCTCATTCCTTTCACTTTACCATACAGCCATTAGGACAATCAGGTAAAAAGGGAAGAAATATGCTAAACTTATATATTAGAACTTTTGTGTTGCCATAATTTCCTATAGACAAAGCACATATTTTAATAAGGTGTTTTCTAGTGCACAATGCCAATCCTGCACAATGTGTAGTAAGATTATTATGATTATTTTAATCATCATCAGCTTAAAAAAATATTTCCCTGTGGTCGTTCTTCACTACTTATGAAATAACACCTTTCATCATAGTAGAAGAATAGCCCAAGGTAAAGGAAAATATGACCTTCACAGGTAGATTCCCATTGCATAAGATGTAGTTAGAGAAGGAATAATCAGCACTCTTGCTTTTGAATTTCACAGTTATTTAGCTTGCTCTTAAATCTGAGAAGCATGATTTATTTTTCAGGCAATGTAAATTTTCAGAGTTTTAGTGTCATGGTCACACTCATTTGGGAACCATATCTAATGTCATGAAAATTATGGATTCTACACAACAAAACTTCTAAATAACTAGCAGTCATAGCATAGTATTTGACTGACATGTTCTATTCAATGCCTATTTCTACAGACTATAGCTACAATTAAATTTCACCTGTAGAGTCATAATACACCTTTATTTGAACACTCAGTGTGGTACCTCTCCCGTGCGGTTATTTTTCAATATTGTAGATAATATCTTCACCACATCTAGCTTAGCAAATTAGTCACTTTAACAAAGTAACAGAGTGTCAGGAGTCCTCCCTAAAGTAATGCGTAATCACTTTACTCAACTGAGATATATGATTCAACCTGAGACATACAAATAGGGAAATATTTGTATGTCAATTTGTATGTCTCAGGTTGAATCATATATCTCAGTTGCAAATTGAATTGTGCCTTACTTTGTCTTTACCTTAAGAAGATTTGTTTCATCTTAAGGAGTTGTTAGTTCCCTTTCTTTGTAGAGCTTGATCAGGTAGTCTATTTGATGTACAGGTACATTGGGTCCTAATGTAGTAAAAGCAGTTACTATGAGGGATGCTAATGTCACACTCCTGAAAACAGAAAAACAACTAGTTATTCTGCTGTTGCTGCTTCACTCTCTATCCCTGCCAGTCTCCCTCCCTGGCTTTCATTCTCCCTCTCAATCGCTCCTTCATATACAAAGATGATCCTCATCCTCAGCGTTCTATTAAAGAAATGTTTATTATACCCCTGTGACAAAGCTAAAGGATTAAATGAGCTATGATCATGGATCATAGCAAGTTACATAACCTAGATGGTACTGCCTTAGTTAGAGGTTCTTCTACGGAAGTAAAATGAATCAATAGGAGGAGACGAGTGAAGAAAGTCAGTGAATTATATCCAGTCAAGGGACATACACAACATGCCACCTGGGAAGGTTTCCTGAAAGATCCAAGGGATATAGGTAAGTGTGATAATTCATATATTTATTGTAGCATAAAAAATGAGTATTTGGTTCTGTGGAATTTTAGGTTGGACATCCAGAATACCAGGTAATATGATGCCTTATTCACAATAGCCAAAGTAAGTAATTTCAGTGCTCATCAATGGTAGCATGGATAAAGAAGATGGCATGCACACACACACATACACAGCCTTCATGCTGCATCATATGACATATGTGGCATATTAAAAGCAGAAAAAATCAAACGTGTTGAAACACAGTAGAAAAGTGTTTGCCAGGGATGGAGAGGTGTATGAAATAGGAGTAGCTTAATAAATGAGTACTAACTTTTAACTATAACCTCAATAACGTCTGAGGATTTAAGGTAAAAAAAAAAAATCCAAAAGAGTAAGATTCTCCAAAACAAGGTGTTTTGGAAACTGTACAGCAACGAGGATTATAATGAGGCATGACATGATGACTAAAATTTAATACGGTATCCTGGATGGGATCCTGGAGCCAAAAAAGCACATTAAATACAAACTAAGGAAATCTTAATAAAATAAAGACATCAATACAGTAGGACCTCACTTTCGGAACTTGTTTTCACTGTGAAGGTTGTTTGAGAAGTGGTTAGTTTCAAACCCAAATCAGCCCTAACCATTTTGTTTGAGTGGAGAGAGTATTAGCCTGTGGACTGAGTGTTCTTGGTCTATTCCAGGCAAAGGCACATGACTGGATTGTGCTCTCAATTCCCAGTAGGGGGCGTACGTGAGGCTGCAGAGCTATTATTCTCTAGCATGACTGATGTTCCTATGTCTGTCTCCCTGTAACTTGGTCTTTTGGAATCAATAGAAATAAAAAAAAAAGATAATCAAATAATTTTCCCCATTAGACATATATTTAGAGAATGAATCCATCCCAGACACACACAGGTACCCTCTTTTGAATTTCTTATGTACAGTATATGTCTAATGTACTATTAAATTTTAAAAGTAACACTAGTTTTGATACATATACGGAACCACCAAATGCTTGCCTTAAATGAATCTCATTCTGCACTCCTTTGAGGGGTATCCTTCAAGATGACCAGATGCAGCATCTTGTATGTTTCACATATCATTGCCTCCCACATGCTGTCACTGGCTAACCACTTTTCATTTATCCAAATCAATAATAATTTTTCTACCTCCTAATTTCTCTTTGGTGGTTGTTTTGTGAGAATGTTCACACCCTTACCAACCTTGCTACTCTTGTTGGACTCTTTATGTTTTAACATTGTAATCAGATTTGCCAGCAATAAAAACATTCCCTCCTCTGTTTGGTGCAAGGGGGATGATTTGTGTCATGCAGAAGTATCAGCATGAAATGGTTGTCAGGTCAAGAATAGAAGATTCATTCCACAACTGGTACCATTTTTCCTGCAACAAATCGGTCAGGAATCTAGTTGTTTGATATTACAGATCAGAGAACTGAGGTTTGATTGTAACTATTTCACTCATGATTCAATACATGTTACAATTGCACTAGAAAACGTAAGGTATTCATAATACGGAGATTTGGGTGTGGGGCATAAGCACACTCTATTCTCAATTTCTCTCTAAATCTAATATTTTTCTAAAATAAAACACCCATTATAATAACACTAAAATACTGTGTAATGATAATATTTGTGGCATAGTAGAATGACCCATTGAGTGGTTGGGTGGGGGGGGGGTATGGGAAATGGCTTTGAGGAAACCACACCTTTCTTCTATATGCTCGACAATAATTGAATGAAATGAGGAAGTGGAGGTGAGTTTGAGAAACATTTTAGGAGATATTGAGGAAGGTCCCCTTTCTCTAGCCAGATCATCAGAGTCTCTTGTAAGCTCCCTCACCTCCCCTGCCTGGATGGTCCAGCTGATGCTTTGTGATGTCAGGCCACACCATGGCAACCACTAACTGTTGGCCAATCAGAGCTGAAGAGTGTGGCTCCTCATTGTTCTGGAGAGTATTTACACAGGCCAGAAGTCTTGGAGTAGATCCTGTTGCTAAGATAAAGGTGAAGTTATGAGAAAAGTGTAGCCTACTTTAGATAAGGAATCCGACTCCAACCTCAAGGATGGACCATGAAATTTCAAGTTCTAAAGTGAATTGGAAGTCTGTTTCCCAACTCAATGGCACAGAAAAGAATAAGGTCAGACTAGCATTCTCATATGGTTTTTCTTACCCTGTAAATTCCTTAGCTAAGCCACTAGCCTCACTTTCTTCTGCCACAGACACTTAATTAATACATTGTCATTTTTAAAAAATATATTTTATTGATTTTTTACAGAGAGGAAGGGAGAGAGATAGAAAATCAGAAACATTGATGAGAGAGAGACATTGATCAGCCGCCTCCTGCATGCCCCACAGTGGAGATGTGCCCACAATCAAACCTGGGACCGCAAGCCGACGCTCTATCCACTGAGCAAAACCGGACTTGGCAATACATTGTCATTTTATTACAACCCCTTTTCTTACCCATTTCCCAATTTATTCCTCTAAACCAACATTGGCTTTCTGGGTTTAACTTGTTTTCCAACTAGATCACGAAGAAAATGGGGAAGGTAAATTCGGTCCATAAGCAGTGTGAGGAAAAGAATGAGAAAGACTGAATGAATCACATAATTCCATTTTACTCCAGAAAAAGCAGAAAATACCTAGTAAGGAGGTCAACAAATGAATAAGAAGTTCTGGAGTGTATTTCTAATGCTGGTGATGCCCAGGGTCTCCAAGAAGAATAAACAATGTTTCAACTCTGCAAAATAAGCTTAACAAAAGGGCATTATGAGAAAATCAAATCATAAATGGCCTCCTTGAATAAATACTAGCGATGTATAAAGGAAATGTGCTTGTATTTTTGTGTGTTTTCTCATGATGGGGAAGGAGCAATGAAGGGGTAGTTATGTGTGAAGCTTGGGAAGTAGAATTTTGCAATTTAGGAACCAGACCAGTAGTCCTATAGTTAGCCAGACAGAGAGAATGAGGACTAGGTGAAGACCAAAGATGAAATTTTCTTAACACATGATCATACATGTAGGAAAGAAAAGGAGTTTGTGATTTTGCTTGTGTTTGGCACACCAGGGTGGGGGCTATGCTGTTGGGACGTGAAACACAGTGTTGTGTCAGTGTTGACAGTGTGTAAGAATAACTCTGATTCAATTTTAGATGTTAGGCTTTTGACTGCTTTAGTCTCATTCCTTTCACCTCCTCATCCATGCCACATTAGGAAAGACAAGTAAAAATGGAAGAAATATATTAGAAATATTGTGTTGCCTAAATTTCCAATAGCCAAAGCACATATTTTCCTAAAATATTTTCTAGTGCATAATGGCAATCCTGCACAGTGAGTAGTAAGATTGTTATTATTTTAATTATCAGCAGCTTTAAAAGTGTTTCCTGTGGGCTTTCTTCCCTCCTTATGAAATAACACCTTTCATCATAGTTGAAAAAGAGCCCAACGTAAATGAAAATATGGCCTTCACAGTTAGACACCCATTGTATACGACCTAGTTAGAGAAGGAATATTCAGTACTCTTGCTTTTAATTTCACAGCCAGGTTTGGCTTACTCTTAAATCTGAGAAGGATGACTGATTCCTCAGTCAGTGTGAATTTTCAGATTTTTAGTGTCATGTCCCAACCTTTAGTGATCCACGTCTAGTATTATGAAAATTATGGATTCTACAAAGCGAAACTGGTAAATAACTAGTCAAAACAAAGTATTTGACTGACATGTTCTATTCATTGTCTATTTCTACAGACTATAGCTGCATTTAAACTTCACCTGTAGAGTCATAATACACCTTTCCTTGGATACTCAGTTGGGTACCTCTCCAGTGCTGTAATTTTTTTCAATATTGTACATAGTATCTTCACCACATCTAGCTTAGCAAATTAGTCATTTTAACAAAGTTACATAGAATGTTAGGAGTCCTCCTTAAAGTAATCCGTAATCATTTTCCTCAACCTGGATCCGTTTTTAAGTCACAGATCAAATCATATATCTCACTTACAATTTGAATTGTGACTTATTTTCTGTTTACCTTGTAAAGAATTGTTTTATCTTAAGGAATGGCAGATTCCCTTCATTTTTAAAGCTTGTTCAGGTAGTCTGTTCAATGCACTCATATATTGGGTCACTCGTGTAGTAAAAGCAGTTACTATGAGGGATGCTAATGTCACACTACTGTAAACAGAATACTCACTAGAATCTTGCAAATTTATTCTGATGTTGCTGCCTTGCTCTCTATCCCTCTCAGTCTCCCTCCCTGGCTCACATTCTCGCTCTCACTCTCTCCTTCATATACAAAGAGGATCCTTATCCTCACAGTTCTGTTAAAGAAATATTTATTATACCCTTGTGACAAAGCCTAGGGATTAATTGAGCAAAGTTCATTGGTCATGGCAAATTCGTAACCTAGATGGTACTGAATTAGTAGGAGTTTCTGGGAAAGTAAAATAAATAAATACAGGAGATAAGTGAAGAAAATCAGTGAATTATATCCAGTCAAGGTACATACCCCACATGCAACCTAGGAAGGTTTCCTGAAAGTCTTGTGATGGTGGTTAGTGTGATAATTCATGTATTTGTTATAGTATAAAAATTGAATATTTGTTTCTGTGGGCTTTTAGTTTGGACATCCAAAATATAAGGTAATATGATGCATTATTCACAATAGCCAAAGTAAGTAATTTCAGTGTTCATCAATGATAACATAGATAAAGAAGATGTCATGCACATGCACATACGCAGCCCCCACACCACATCATTTGACTTATGTGGCATTTGAAAAACAGAAAAAAATGAACGCATTGCAATACAGAGTAGAAAAGAGTGTGCCACAGATTGAGGGATGTAAGAAATAGGAATAGCTTGGTAAATTGGTACTATATTTAAACTATATAACATTAATAACATCTGAGGATTTAAGATAAAAAAAACAACAAACAAACAAATAACAAAAACAAAAACAAGCAATCCAAAGCAATCCAAAAGAGTAACTTTCTCCAAAACAAGAAGTTTAGGAAACTGTACAGCCACAAGCATTACAATGAGGCATGACATGATGACTAAAACTTAATACGGTAAATACGGTATCCTGGATGGGATCCTGAGGCAGAAAAAGCACATTAAATACAAACTAAGGAAATCTTAATAAAACAAAGACATCAATACAGTAGGACCTCATTTCCTGAACTTCTTTTCATTCCGAAGGCTGTCAACTAACCCAAATCAGCCCTAACCAGTGTTTTTCAGTGGATTGAGCATCAGCCTGGACTGAAGGTTCCTGAGTCTATTCAGGTCAAAGACACATGGATGTGTTGTGCTCTCAATCCCCGGTAGGGGGCATGCATGTTGCTGCAGAGCCATTATTGTCTAGCATGACTGATGTTCTTATCTTTCTCTCCTTCTGCCTTGGTCTTTTGCAATCAAGAGAAATACAAAAAAAGATAAAATATTTTCCCCATTAGACATATATTTAAAGGGAATGAATCTATCCCAGACACACAAATGGTTCCATCTTTAAATTTCTTATATACAGTATATGTCTATTGTACTGTTTAATTTAAAAAGAAACACTAGTTGTCAAACATTTACGGAACCACCCTGTCCTTGCCTTAAATGAATCTCATTCTGCCCTCCTTTCAGGAATATCCTTCAAAAGGCCCAAGTGCAGCATCTTGGACTTTGTGCATATCTTTGCCTGCCACATGCTATCACTGGCTAACCACCTTTCATTTATCCAAATCAACAATTTTTCTACCTCTTCACTTCTCTTTGGTTGTTGTTTTGTGAGTATGTTCACACCCTTACCAACCTTATTACTCTTGCTGGCCATTTTATGTTTTAAAATTGTGGTAATCAGATTTGTCAGCAATGAAAACACTCCCTCCTTTGTTTGTTGCATGGGAGATGATTTGTGTCATGAAGAAGTATCAGCATTAAATGATTGTCAGGTCAAGAATAGCAGTTTTATTCCACGACTTGTACTGTTTTTCCTGGAACAACTCAGTCTAGAATCTAATTGTTTGATATTAGAGATATTAGAGAACTGAGGTTTGATTGTAATATTTCACTGATGGTTGACTACATGTTACAATTGAACCAAAAAAATCTAAGGTATTCATAATATGGAAATTGGGTATGGGGCATATACACACTGTCTTCAAGATTTCTCTGTAAATCTAGTATTAATCTAAAATAAAACACCCAAGAGAAACCAAGATGGTGGCATAGGTGAACACCTAAGCTGCTTCCTCGCACAACAATTTCAAAACTACAACTAAAAGACAGAACAGACATCATCCAGAACCACAGGAAAGTTGGCTGAGTGAAAATCTACAACTAGAAATAAAGAGAGGGACTCATGAAGACTGATAGTAGCTTTAAAAAGCTGAGGTACAGAGACACGCACGTGGAGAGGACAGGCAGCGGGGTGCCGGGCTGGCTTCCTCTAGCGCGAGGGAGACATAAACCCCCAACTGCACTGAGCCCCAGCTCCAGGCGAGACTCATAGGGGCAGTCTGGACTGTTGTGAAAAGGAAGGAGTGCATGGAAACTGAGGGTAGCCGTGAAAGATAGGAATCTGGGGGTTTGCGAAAGTATACACACAGAGCGTTGACTGCTGATTGTGCCACTGGCTTCCTCTAGTGGGAGGAAAACAGAACCTCACAACAGCATTGAAATCCAGCTCTTACTGCACTGAACCTCAGTTTTGGGCAAGACCCTGGGGACCCAGACTCATAAGGGTTCCTAGAGTGCACGGATACTTGGGGGAACAAAAAGGCAGAGTTCTGGAAGCTTGCCTGTGTGTGAAAGGCAGAGGTCTAGAGGCAAGCACTCATGCACAGACACAGCTGACCCTCACAACCAAGTGGCTTGAAAGTCACACACACCCCCATTGATACGAACATCAACCAAAGAATTAACTGCAAGAAGACTGTACACACAGTTCACAAAGGAGTGCATCAAAAGTGTCCACCTTAGGTAACTGGAAAGGCAGAACTACTGAGCCACATAGGACATCTAGCACACACAGCCACTCTACCAACTCAGGGAAGCAGCAAGATATGAAGAGACTAAAGAACAGATCACAAACGAAAGAAATGGAGGAAAACAAACGACTAAATATAGAGTTCAAAACCACGGTTATAAGGTTTGTAAAGAATTTCCTAGAAAAAAAAATGGATAAATTTAGCTAGACCCAAGAGGAGATGAAAAAGAACCAATTGGAAATTAAACATATACTGACTGATATAAAAATATTATACAGAAACCTAAGAGCAAACTAGGATCGCAAGAATTAAGTCAAAGATATGAAATACAAAGAAGCAAAAAACACTCCACTGGAAAGCAAAAACAAAAAAGATTTAAAAAATGTGAAGATAGTGTAAGAAGCCTCTGGGAAAATTTCAAGCATACCAACGTCAGAATTATGGGAGAGCCTGAAGAGCAAGAGCAAGATCCTGAAAACATATTTGAAGAAGTAATGACTGAAAACTTCCCACACCTGGTGAAAGAAATACACTTACAAGTCCAGGAAGTGCACAGAACCCCAAACAAAAATCCAAAGAGGACCACACCAAGACACATCATAGTTTAAATACCAAGAAGAAAAGACAAAGAGAGAATAAAAGAAGCAAGAGAAAAACAGTTAATTACCTACAGAGGAGCATCCATTCCACTGTCAGCTGATTTCTCAACAGAAACTATGCAGGCCAGATGGGAGTGGCAAGAAATATTCAAAGTGATGAATAGCAAGAACCTACAACCAAGATTACTCTACCCAGCAAGTTATCATTCAGAATAAATGAGCAGATAAAGAGCTTCAGCGATTAAAAAAAATAAATAAAATAAAATAAAGGAGTTTATCAGCACCAAACCAGTATTATATGAAATGCTGAAAGGTATTCTTTAAGAAGAGGAAGAAGAAAACGGTAAAGGTAAAAATTTTGAACAACAAATACATACCTATCAAAAAGTGAATATAAAAATCAAGTGAATTGAAAATCTGATGAACAGAATAAACTGGTGAATATAATAGAATTAGGGGCATAGGAAGGGAGTGGACTGATAATTCTCAGGGGGGAAATAGGGGAGGGGTGTAAAGGGAGAGACTGGACAAAAATCACACACCTATGGATGAGGACAATGGAAGGGTGATAATTCAGAGGGTGGGGTGGGAACCTGGTGGAGGGGAGACATAGAGAGAGAAAAGAGGAAAAATTGTTATAATCTAAACAATAAAGATTTATTAAAATTAAAAAAGCACCCATTATAATAACACAAAAATATTGGGTAATGATAATATTTGGAGAATAGTAGAATGACCCAATGAATGGTTGTGGTAGGTAGTATGTGAAATGGCTTTGAGAAAAACACTCTTTGCTATATGCTGGACAGTAATTGAACTGAATGAAATGAGGGAGTGGAGGTGAGTTTGAGGAAAATTTTAGGAGGTATTGAGGAAGGTCCCCTTTCTCTAACCAGAGCATCAGAGTCTCTTGCAAGCTCTCTCACCTCCTCTTCTTGGATGGTCCAGCTGATGCTTTGTGATATCAAGCCACACCATGTTAACAACTCTTTGTTGGTCAATAGAGCTGAAGGGTTTGGCTCTTCATTGTTCTGGATCGTATATATAGAGGCCAGGAGCCTTGCATTAGATCCTGTTGCTACAACAAAGCTAAAGTTGCTAAGAAAATACTGTAGCGTTCTTTAGATAAGGAATCATACTCCAACCACAAGGATGGGCCAAGAAAGTTCAAGTTCTAAAGAGAACTGGAAGTCCGTTTCCCAACTCAATGAAAGAAAAGAATAAGGTCAGACTACCATACTCATATGCTTCCTCTTCTTGCCCAGTAATTCCTCACCCAAGACACTGGCCTTGCTCTCTTTTGTCATAGACACTTCCTACATCAATGCCTTGTTATTTTATTACAAGCCCCTTTCCCACCCATTTCCATATTTCTTTCCCAAAACCAACAATGGCTTTCTGGGTTTACCTTGTTTTCCAACTGGATCACGAAGAAAATGGTGAAGGTAAATTCGGTCCTTAAGCAGTGCGAGGAAAAGAATGAGAAAGACAGAAGGAATCAGATGATTGCATTTTACTCCAGAAAGGGTAGAAAACCTCTAGTAAGCAGGCCATCAAAAGAAGGAGAAGTGCTGGAGTGTATTTCTACCTAAAGTGATGCCCAGAGTCTCCCAGAAGAAGAAACTTAAAGTATGTGTCGACTCTCTACAAAATAAGCTTAACAAAAAGGCATTATGAGAAGATCAAAACATAAATGACCTCCTTGAATAAATATTAGCAATGTAAAAAGAAAATGTGCTTCTATTTTTGTGTGTTTTCTCATGATGGGGAGGGAGAAATGAAGGGGGCAGGTATGTGTGAAATGAGGGAAGTAGAATTTTGCAATTTAGGCACCAGACCAGTTGTCCTATAGTTAGCCACACAGAGAGAATAAGGACTAGGAGAAGACCGAAGATGAAATGTTCTTAAAACTTGATTGTATATGTAAGAAAGAAAAAGAGTTGGTGATTTTGCTTGTGTTTGGCACACCAGGGTGGGGGCTATGCTGTTGGGACGTGAAACACAGTGTTGTGTCAGTGTTGACAGTGTGTAAGAATAACTGATTCAATTTTAGAGGTTAGGCATTTTACTGCTTTAGTCTCATTCCTTTCACTTCGCCATCCAGCCCACATTTGGGCAAACAAGTAAAAAGGGAAGAAATATGCCTAAACTTATATATTACACCTATTGTGTTGCCTAAATTTCCTAGAGCCAAGGCACAGATTTTCCAAAGTATTTTCTAATGCATAATGGCAATTGTGTACAATGAGTAGTAAGAGTATTATTATTTTAATAATTATCACCTTGAAAAAATATTTCATTGTGGACTTTATTCTCAACTTATGAAATAACATTTCTCATCTTAGTTGAAAAAGGGCAGAAGATAAATGAAAATATGGCCTTCACAGTAGACTCCCATTGTATTAGACCTAGTTAGAGAAGGAATAATCAGCGCTCTTGCTTTTCAATTTCACAACCATATTAGGCTTGTTCTTAAATCTGAGAAGAATGATGGTTCCTCATTCAATGTGCATTTTCAGATTTTTAGTGTCATGGTCCTACCCATTAGAAATCCATATGTAATATTATGAAAATTATGGATTCTACATAGTGAAACTGGTAAATAACTAGCAGTCATAGCAAAGTATTTGACTGACATGTTCCATTCAGTGCCTATTTCTACAGAATATAGCTATAATTAAACTTTACCTGTAGAGTCATAATACACCTTTACTTGGATACTCAGTTGGGTACCTTTCCAGTGCTGTTATTTTTCAATATTGTAGATAGTATCTTCACTATATCTAGCTTAGCAAATTAGTCACTTCAACAAAGTAACATAGAGTGTCAGGAGTCCTCCTTAAAGTAATCCGCAATCATTTTACTTAACCTGGACCTATTTGTCAGTCTCAGATGGAATCATATATCTCAGTTACAAATTGAATTGTAACTTACTTTGTGTTTACCTTGTGATGACTTGTTTTATCTTAAGCAGTGATTGGTTCCCTTACTTTGTAGAGCTTGTTCAGGCAGTCTGTTCAATGTACAGGTATATTGGGTTACTCACGTAGAAAAAGCAATTACTATGAGGGATGCTAATGTCACACACCTGAAAACAGAGGACTCTCTAGAACCTTGCAAAGTAATTCTGCTTTGCTGCCTTGCTCTCTATCCCTCTGTGTCTCCCTCCCTGTCTCTCATTTCTCCCTCTCACTCTCTCCTTCATATATAAAGAGGATCCTGATCCTCACCATTCTATTAAAGAAATATTTATTATACCCCTGTGACAAAGACAAGGGATTAGTCACGCTATGGTCATGGATCATGGCAAGTTATGTAATCTAAATGGTACTAACTTAGTTAGAGGTTCTGTGGAAACCATTAGGATGAGACGAGTGAAGAAAATCAGTGAATTATATCCAGTCAAGGTACATACCCCACATGCAATCTGGAAGGTTTCCTGAAGGAGCCCAGTGATTTAGGGAAGTGTGATAATTCATTTATTTATTATAGCATGAAAGTTAGTATTTGGTTCTGCAGGCTTTTTGTTTGGACATCCAAATACAGAGTAACATGATGTATTATTCACAGAAACCAAAGTAAGTAGTTTCTGTGCTCATCAATGGATGCACGGATAAAGAAGATTCCATGCACACACACATACACAGCACCCATCCTACATCATATCCGTTATGGGGAATATTAAAAGCAGTAAAAAATCAAACACATTGCAAGAGAGAGTAGAAAAGTTTTTGACAGGGATGGAGGGTTGTGATAAATAGGAACAGCTAGGTATATGGGTACTAACTTTGAATTATAACATCAGTAACATCTGAGGATTTAAGTTAAAAAAAAACAACAACAACAATCCAAAAGAATAAGGTGCTCAAAAACAGGGAGTTTAGGAAAATTGTTTAGCCATGAGGATTACAATGAGGCATGACATGGTGACTAAAATTTAATATGGTATCCAGGATAAGATTCTGAGGCAGAGAAAGCACATTAAATACAAACTAAGGAAATCTTAATAAAACAAAGACATCAATACAGTAGGAACTCACTTTCTAAACTTCTTTTCATTCCGAAGGCTGTTTGAGAAGTGGTTATTTCCAAACCCAATTCAGCCCTAACCAGTGTGTTTCAGTGGATAGAGCATCAGCCTGTGGGCTGAAGGTTCCTGGGTATATTCTGGCCAAAGGCACATGGTTGCATTGTGCTCTCAATCCCCAATAAGGGGCATGCCTGTGGCTGCAGAGCGATTATTCTCTAGCAAGACTGATGTTCCTATGTCTGTCTCCCTCTGCCTTGGTCTCTTGCAATCAATAGAAATACCAAAAAGATAATCAAATAATTTTCCCCATTAGACACATATTTAAAGGGAATGAATGCATACCGGACACACAAAGGGTTCCCTTTTATAACTCTTATGTACAGTATATGTCTAATGTACTGTTTAATCTATAAAGAAACACTAGTTTTCATACATTTACAGAACCACCCAGTGTTGGCCTTAAATGAATCTCATTCTACCATCCTTTCAGGAGTGTCCTTTAAGAGGACTAGATGCAGTATCTTGGACTTTTCACATATCATTGCTTCCCACATGTTATCACTGGCTAACTACTTTTCATATATCCAAGTCAACAACAATTTTTCTCCCTCTTCATTTCTCTTTGGTTGGTGTTTTGTGAGTATTTTCACACTCTTACCAACCTTGCTACTCTTGTTGGTCACTTTATATTTTAAAATTGTGGTAATCAGATTAGAAGCAATGAAAATGTTCCCTTCTCTGTTGCCTGGAAGATGCTTTGTGTCATGCAGAAGTATCAGCATGAAATGGGTGTCAGGTCAAGATTTATTCCACAACTGGTACCGATTTTCCTGGGACAATTTTATATTGAACCTAAATGTTTCATATTAGAGAACTGAGGTTTGACTATAACTATTTCACTCATGATTCACTACATGTTACAATTGCACCAGAAAATGTAAGGTATTCATAATACGGAGATTGGGTATGGGGCATATGCACATTCTCTTCAAAATTTCTCTGTAAATCTAATATTATTCTAAAATAAAATACCCCTTATAATTACATAAAAATACTGGGTAATGATAATATTTGTTGCATAGTAGAATGATCCATTGAGTGGTTGCTGGGGAGAGGATATGGGAAATGGCTTTGAGGAAAACACATCTCTCTGCGACATGCCCAACAATAATTGAACTGAATGAAATGAGGGAATGGAGGTGAGTTGAGAAAAAATTTACGAGGTATTGAGGAAGGTCCCCCTTCTCTAACCAGAGCAACAGTGTCTCTTGCAAGCTCTCTCACCTCCCCTGCATGGAAGGTCCATCTGATGTTTTGTGATGTCAAGCCACACCATGGCCTCCACTAACTGTTGTCAAATCAGAGCTGAAGGGTGTGGCTCTTCATTGTTCTGGAGAGTATATATAGAGGTCAGGAGGCTTGGAGTAGATCCTGTTGCTACAACAAAGCTTAAGTCGCTAAGAAAATACTATAGCTTATTTTACATAAGGAATCGGACTCCAACTACAAGGATGAGCACAGAAAGTTCAAGTTCTAAAGAGAATTGGAAGTCTGTTTCCCACTCAATGACAGAGAAAAGACTAAGGTCTGACTATTGCACTCATATGCTTCCTCTTCTTGCCCAGTAATTCCTCACCCAAGGCACTGGCCTCACTCTCTTCTGCCACAGACACTTCCTCAATCAATGCATTGTCATTTTATTACAAGCCCCTTTCCCACCCATTTCCATATTTCTTCCCCAAAACCAACAATGGCTTTCTGGGTTTAACTTGTTTTCCAAGTAGATCAGGAAAAAATGGTGAAGGTAAATTCAGTCCTTAAGCAGTGCGAGGAAAACAATGATAAAGACGGAACGAATCACATAACTGCATTTTACTCCAGAAAAGGTAGAAAATCTCCAGTAAGCAGGCCAGGAAATGAAGAAGTTCTGGAGTGTATTTCTACCTAAAATGATGCCCAGAGTCTCCCAGTAGAAGGAACTGTAGACTCTACAAAAAATGCTTAACAAATGAGCATTATGCGGAGATCAAAGCATAAATGGCCTTCTGCAATTAATACTAGCATTGTATAAAGGAAATGCCCTTGTATTTTTGTATGTTTTCTCATGATGGGGCAGGAGCAATGAAGGGGGCAGGTATGTGTGAATCGATGGACATATAATTGTGCAATTTAGGCACCAGACAACTAGGCCTATAGTTTGCCAGACAGAGAGAATAAGAACTAGGTGAAGACCAAAGATGACATTTTCTTAACACTTGAACATATATTAGGAAAGAAAAGGAGTTGGTGATTTTGCTTGAGTTTGGCACGCCGTGGGTGGGGCTATGCTGTGGAGATGGGAAACACAATGTTGTTTCAGTGCTGACTGTGTAATAATAAATCTGATACAATTTTAGATGTTAGGCTTTTGACTGCTTTAGCCTCATTCCTTTCAATTCACCATCCAGCTTACATTAGGACAAACAAATAAAAAAGGGAAGAAAGATGCCTAAACTTATATATTAGAATTATTGTGTTGCCTAATTTCCTATGGCCAAAGCACAGATTTTCCTAAATTTTTTTCCAATGCATAATGGCAATCCTGCACAGTGAGTAGTAAGATTGTTATTATTTGAAATACCATCAGCTTGAAAAGATGTTTCCCTGTGGACTTTCTTCCCTACTTATGAAATAACATCTTTCATTGTAGTTGAAAAAGGGCCCACGGTAAATGAAAATATGGCCTTCACAGGTTGACCCCATTGTATAAGACCTAGTTAGAGAAGGAATAATCAGCGCTCTTGCTTTTGAATTTCACAGTCAAATTTGCCTTGCTGTTAAATCTGAGAAGCAGGATTGCTTCCTTAGGATTGTGAATTTTCAGATTTTTTAAATTAATTTTTTCTACATATCTTCCCATTTCCCCCCC
>PVJN01024537.1:16034-31123 GCA_004026805.1 Lasiurus borealis | reverse complement strand
TCCCTCCCCATGGAACTGAGATCCCCTCCCCTCCCCATGGGCACTCTGGCCAGGCTGATACCCCTAACCCCAGGCACAGGGGCCATTTTTGGGATGCCGCCCTCACCAATGACAGCTGCGCCCCCAGACTTGGGGTCCTTCAGGATCCCCGCTCTTTCTCTCAAGTGCCAGGTGGGAGCCTGGGGCACCGGGTCACCTGGGGCCGGCAGGCTTGGCCCGCGCGCTGTCCCTGGCACGGACCTGGCACCCCCACGGCGTCCAGCACCCCGGTGCGTGCCCGGCGCTGGTGCTGAGCAGGCAGAACAGGCAGACGCAGCCCTCCGTTTGCCAAAAGCTTTCCGTCCGAGCTGGTGTCCTGTGCTGCCAACGCCGGCCAGTGCTCCGCTGTGTCTGAGAGTCTATCTGCTGGCCACCCCCCAACCCTCCCCCAGCCTCACCCCACGGCCCCTCGCACGGGGGCGCTTGTCCTCAGTGAGCCGGTGGGCACAGCGGGTTCTGGGTAAGGCGATGGAGGAGGAGGGGGAGCTACCCCGGGGGCGAGGAGGCCTGAGTGGGAGCAGGTCCCAGGGCCCCATCCAGGGTCGACCCACGGGTGTCAGCCAGGTCCCCACCGCGCTCGGGGTGCAGCTGTGCCTGCAGCCCCCCTCTGCCCTCCCTCCCCGGGGCCGCCCTCACCCAGGCCCACAGGAGCAGCCTGGCTAATCCGGAGTCTGAGGGGGCAATGGGGGCACCGAGCCACTGTAAGGGTTGCTCCTTCCTGGTCCCCGCTGCTCCCGGAGGTGGCCCTGGCCCCTCTGTCTGCGAAGGGCAGTGAGCCTTGGGGCCCAGCCTGGATGGAGCCTTGGAGGCAAGCAGGAGGCCCGGTCTGGCACCACCCCCTGCGCACACCGCACACGGGCAAGGCTGTCCCTGCTCGGAGCACTGTCCCTCGATGGCTGGCGGTGTCAAAGCTGGGGCGTCCCCGGAGAGGCGGCCTGAGACCAGAGAGGAGCTGGGTCATCATCCTCAGGCAGAGAATTGAAGGGGGCTGGTGTGTGGGAGGGAGCATTGCCAATACTCAATCTGCAAAGCCAGATCCCCTCCATCCAACACCCATATTACCTCCTCTTGGCTGGGGAAGGGAGGGAGAGAAGGAGGGAGAGAAGGAAAAAGAAAGGTGAGAGACAGGGAGGAAGGAAGGGAAGAAGGAAGGAAGGGAGTGAGCAGTGGTTCTCAACCTTTTCTTAATGCTGTGACCTTCTAATACAGTTCCTCATGTGGTGACCCCCAATCTTAAAATTACTTTCGTGGCTACTTCATCACTGTAATTTTGCTATTGTTATGAATCATCATGTAAATATCTGTTTTCCGATGGTCTTAGGCGACCTTGCTAGCCGTTTTCAACCTGTGGGTCACAACCCACAAGTTGAGAACCGCTGCTGTAGAGCCTGAGACCATCAGAAAACACAGATATGTACATTATGATTCATAACAGGAGCAAAATGACAGTGATGAAGTAGCAACAGAAATAATTTTAAGATTGGGGGTCACCACATGAGGAACTGTATTAGAAGGTCACAGCATGAAAAAAGATTGAGAACCACTGGGAGTGAGGGAGGGCTGGAGGGAGGGAGGTAGGGAGGGAAGGAGGAAGGGAGGAAGAGAGAAAGAAAGCCCCCTCTCTGTGGTACAGGATTCTCTCCATTTTACAGATGGGAAACTGAGGCCCAGAGAGGCGATGAGCATCTCTCTGGTTCTGAACCAACTAGGACGCAAGGGGTTAACTCTGGGACCTTGTCTCCATGCAGAAGAGAGAGGGCAGCTGCCAGGAGGAGACTGTCCCTGGGTACCCCCAGCCGGGGGCATCCAGGCCAGCCCCCCCCTCACCCCGGGACGAGTGAGGCTCTAGGCGGCGTACCCACCGAGCGTCCACTGCCCCCTGGAACGACCTCGGCTTCCAAAGGGAGACAGCAAAGCCAGGCAGCGAGCAAAACAGCCTCCTCGGGTCCAGAGCCTTCAGGCAAAGAAGACAAACAGGCCTCATAAAACCAGGAGCGCACCTAGACCACACAGGGGACTCAGCGAATGCCGCGTGTAAAAGTGATTGGGAACATAATCTGGGATTTACAGGACAATGTGTGCGCAGTGAGGAAACACACAGAAACTCAGTAGAGGAAAGAGAATTACTCAGAAAAAGAATGACACGGAGTTCCAGAACTGAAAGGCCACCTGCACCTGTCACGGGACGGGCACCGATGGAAGATGAATGGTCTACAGCTGGCCCCTCGCGTGAGGATGGAAAGGACTGAGCGTTTTCTCTCTAAAACAGGGCGAGAAGCACCGAGAGCCACCTCGTCAACGTGCCCCGAGATTTTCCCCCATGCAAAAGGCAACGATCCTCAAAAGGCGTAGAGACTAAGTAAAAATTCAATAGTGTGTCTTGCAGACAACATATTTATCTATGAGGAGCACCCCAAAGACTATCAGCCAGTGGTTCTCAACCCTTTCACAGGGGTCACCTAAGACCATCAGAAAACACCTATTTCCCATGGTCTTAGGAACCAACACACCGCTCCTTGGTGTAGCAAAGTGTAGCCATGTAGTTTACTGTTGTCCTAGGAAGACTGTTGCCCATGCTATACCACGATTCAAGACAAAATTTCATTCATTTGTCATTAGAAATAAATATTTCACAATATATAATTACCTATTGTTTTTGTGATTCATCCCTATGCTTTAATGATGTTCAATTTGTAACAATGAAAATACATCCTGCCTATCAGATATTTACATGACAGTTCATAACAGCAGCAAGATGACAGTGATGAAGTAGCAATGAAAATAATTTTATGCTTGGGGGTCACCACACCGTGAGCAACTATTAAAGGGTCGCGGCCTTAGGAAGGTTGAGAACCACTGCTATAAGCAATCTCCCCCCCAACAACGTGAATTTACTAGCATTGCCGGTCATGAGGTCAATATCCAAAAACCAGCGGCATTGCTAGCCAGAGAATATAGAAATTAAGAAAATGTGAAAACAACATCATCAACCATAGCATATCCCCTCCACCCCCAAATAAAATACGTATAACAAATCTAAAACATACGTGGAAGGTCTGCATGCAAAAATGTCAAAACACTGATGCAAGAAATAAAGACCTCCGTAAATGAAAGACTGTGCATCGATTAGAAGACCAATTACGGTTAAGACTCCAAATCTCCACATTGATCCGCAGATCCCCAAAGTAAATTTTGCAGGCATTCGCGGCTTACTGTGAAATTTAGAGGGAAAGGCAGGGGAAACAGATGAGCCGGAATAATTTTGAAAAAAAAAAAAGAACAACAACCTCGGCCGCCTCACACGACCTGATCCGGAGTTTTGCTCTAAAGCTACAGTAATCAAGACGGGATTGTCCTGGTTCAAGAAGCAATATCCAAACCAATGGAAGAGAATGAGATTCCAGAAATAAACCCGCACACACGGCCCATTTTGATATAAAGGGGAAAGGCAATTCGGCGGAGAAAGAATTGCCTTTTCGGCCAAAGCCGATGGAATCATTGGGTTTCCCAACGCAATCTGTGCCCCTTGCCTCCGGCCTCCGGCCTCCCACAAAAATTAACTCCAAATGGCTCATCGATCGCCACACAAAACCCAAACCCACAGAGAAAATATAGGGGGAAACCTCCGTGGCCATCCTTGCCTCAGTCAGAGGTTCCGACAAATGGCACCAGAAAACACAGTTCGCACGAGATGAAGATTAGGAGCTGGGACAGCATCGGCCTGGAGAATTCTCGTCTGGAAAGGGCTGTTTGTTAATAAGAACAAACCGAAAGGCATCTATGCAAGCAAAACCACTGGCGTGTGGAATAACAGTGAATCTGAGGCATTTTCTCAAAAATATATTTTACTGATTTTTTTTTTTTTACAGAGAGGAAGGGAGAGGGACAAGAGAGTTAGAAACATGGATGAGAGAGAGAGAGAAAGACATCGATCAGCTGCCTCTTGCAGGCCCCCTACTGGGGACGTGCCCACCACCAAGATACATGCCCCTTGACCGGAATCGAACCTGAGACCCATCAGTCGGCAGGACTGCACTCCAGCCACTGAGCCACACCGGCTTTGGCCCGAGGCATTTTGAATTGAGGGCTGTTCCCACACGCCCTCCCTCCCGGCTCCGTTAAAGGCTCATCCCCGGAGCACGGCCGGTGAGTCGTCTGACCTGGAACTGGAACCTGCAGGAAAGTCTCGGTTCCCCAGGCTCTGTGTCTCTTTGACAGGACGACGCGCTCAGCTCTGCGGATCAAGCCCGAGGCCCAGGGCAGGGGGGCAAAGACAGGGATCTGTTTCTCGCCTCCCGGTCACCCGCGGCTGCCATTTGCCTGGGAGCGAGGACCGTCCTGGCCTAAAAGGAAGAGGCGGTGGAGAACCCAGCCACCAAAGGGAGCGCTGGAGAGCTCTCGCACTTTCCCGAGGACCCAGAGGCAACCTGCACGCCCCCCCACACCCCAGTGCAGCCCCAGCAGAGAGGTCCCCGCCGCTCACCTTTGGCTTCGGGGGTTTAGTGAACAAAAAGGTCAAAAGAGCTGAGACCGGTGTGGCTCAGTGGATAGAGCGTGGGCCTGCGGACTGAAAGGTCCCAGGTTCGATTCCGGTCGGGGGCATGTACCTTGCTTGCAGGCACATCTCTACTGTGGGGCGTGCAGGAGGCGGCTGATCGATGTCTCTCTCTCACCGATGTTTCTGGCTTTCTATCTCTCTCCCTTCCTCTCTGTAAAAAATCAATAAAATATATTAAAAAAAAAAAGGTTAAAAGATCTTGGGCTCTCAGCCCCTGTGTAAACAGGCAGCGGGAAAGCCAGGGACCGTTGTTTTTTTAAGCACTGAAGGCTGCAGGTGTGGTTACTCCCAGGTGAACTCCACAAGGACGGGGAATGCAACGTTGGAGGCCGCCCGGGAGAACTCTGATCGATGAGCGGCTCAGCGCTCAGTGGTACCCACAGGGGCCGGAACCCCAGAAAGCCAGGCTTACCGTCGCCCAGGAGACCGGGAGGAAAAGCGAGCAGAGGACTGGGGGCTGCTCTCCACGGGGAACATGGACTTCGCCCAGGAAAGCCCCTGAACCAAAGACGCAGCAAAAATAGCCAAAACCGTTTGGCTCCGTGGATAGAGCGTTGTTGGCCTGCGGACTGAAAGGTCCCAGGTTCGATTCCGGTCAAGGGCATGTATCTTGGTTGCGGGCACATCCCCAGTAGGGGACGTGCAGGACATCTCTCTCTCATTGATGTTTCTAACTCTCTACCCTCTCCCTTCTCTCTGTAAAAAAATAATCAATAAAATATATTTTAAAAATTAAAAAAAAAGAAAACCAGGAGCAACAATTAAAAAATAATAATAACAATAAATAAAACCCAGCAACAACACCAGTCCCGGAGGGAGAGGAGCCGATGACAGGATTGTTGCGATATGTTCCTTTAAATGCCCGGTTTTAACAAAAATGACGACACGGGCGATGAAACAAGAAAATATAATCCGAGTCACAGGAGGGGAAACAGCCCCAGCTGTCGGCGTGAGGAGACAAACAAGTACGTCAGCCGGTTATCCACATATTCAAAGGACGTGAAGCCCGTGTTTAAAGAATCAAAGATAAATGCGACAACTCTGTCTCCCCACCAGAGACTATGATAAAGAGATGAGAGAACAGGGGAAAAAAACAAGCAGAGATTCTGGAGTTTGAAAGTACAGAATCTGAAAAGAAAAATTCACCAGAGAAGCTCAACAACAAGTTTGAACTCTCATAATAAAGAACCACAAACATTTAAAAAGAAAGAACACACCCTGACAGCGTGGGTCAGAGTGTTGGCCCAACACGAAAAGGTGGTGGTGTTTTTTTTAAAAAAATATTTTTATTTTCATTGATTTCAGAGAGGAAAGGAAGGGGAGAGAGAGAGAGATAGAATCATCAATGATGAGAGAGATTCATTGATCGGCTGCCTCCTGCTTGCCCCCTTACTGGAGATCGAGCCCGTAACCCAGAAATGTGCCCTTGATTGGAACCGAACCAGGGACTCTTCGGTCCACAGGCCAATGCTCTATCCACTGAGCCAAACCAGCCAGGGCCAGGTTGTGGGCTTGATCCCTGGTTGGGGCCCATACAAGAGGTAACTGATAGATAGATGTTTCTCTCCCTCCTCACCCCCACACCCCCCAATCTCCTGTCTCCTGTTTTCTCTTTCTCTCTCAAAAATAATCCATTTTAAAAAAGAATTAATGCAATTCTTCCCAAACTCTTTCAAAAAATGGGAGAGGAAGAAACACA
Organism: Lasiurus borealis; assembly: GCA_004026805.1. NCBI lineage: Eukaryota > Metazoa > Chordata > Mammalia > Chiroptera > Vespertilionidae > Lasiurus > Lasiurus borealis. The sequence goes on along the minus strand of PVJN01024537.1, from coordinate 24,827 downwards.
TCCGCCACATTCTATGGGGCCAGCATTACCCTGATGCCGAAGCCAGAGAAATAGGTCACAAGAAAAGAAAACCACAGATCACTATCTCTTGTAAGTAAACATGCAAAAATCTGTAACAGTATATCTGCAAGCCAAATCCAGCAGACTGTGTGTGTGTGTGTGTGTGTGTGTGTGTATGCGTGTGTGTGTGTGTGCGTGTGTGCGTGTGTGCGTGTTTTCCCACAAGCTGGCCCTCCCCGGCTCCGTGGTGCAGTTCTGTTAAAAGGCTCAACCCCAGAGCACGGTCGGTCAGTCGTTTGACCCCCGCACTGGAATCTGCAGGAAAATCTCAGTTCCCAAGGGTCTGTGGTTCTTTGAGATGATGATGAACTTGGCTCTGTGGAGAAAGTCCTCTGCCCAGGACGATGCTAAAAAAAAAAGACAGGAATCTATAGGTATGATTTACACTATGACCAAGTGGGATTTATCCCACCCACCCAAAAATGGTTTAACACCGGATCAGTGTATGTGACACACATCAGCAGAACAAAAAACAGACACTGCGCGGTCCTGTAAATATAACGTTAGCAGAAAAAGCGTATCACAAAGAGGGCCCCCCACGGACATACTTGGACTCACTCCCTCGGAGCTCTGGCGCTGGAGCCGCGGCTCGAAGGCCCTGGGCACGGAGCGGGAGGAACTGAAGCGTCTGGCACCGGAGAGAAAGCCGGAGGGACAACTTTCCTCCAGACAGAGTGCTGACAGAGGCGATGGCTCCTCTGCGGCACGCGCCCCACACGGAGCCGGCGGGCAGGCGCATCCATCACCCCGGCTCACCCTGGTCCCTGGTGATGCCCTGAGATGCTGCTCTGTCGACTTCCAGGCCCACCCGGGCTATTATTCCCAGTCGTTTTCCATCCACGTGGCCTCTCCCAGCTCCGGCTTCAGACGCTCCTAAAATCCCTCAAACAAGCCACATCTGGCCCCAGGGAGGGGGGGGCTGGACCTCTTGCTCCGTGGCCCTGGGCCTGGAACTAGCTGCAGCTGGCCTTGCCTCACAGCTTGGCTCTGCCGGGCACCTCCAAGCCCATCTGCAGATCACTCTGTGGCTCATGCTGAGCGGCCCGGGCAGAACACAGGCCATGGCTAAACTTTGCCTGCACTTTCTGGGAGGTCCCGGAGCCAACACACCGGGTCCGGAACTTCAGACCACACGGAAGTGCCCCCAGCCACCTGCACGAGTGACACACTCCAAGGGCAGGCTCACCGGGTTCCAGAGCCCCCCTGAAGTACATCCTGCTCCGTACCATGAATCACGGTGGCCACAGCCAGTCTTCGCAGCCAACGGGCTTTGGAATAAATCCCTCCCGCGGACGAGCCAACAGCAATCGAGGTTCAACTCCAAGGGGTAGGCGTACCACAGCCTACACAGGGGGGCACACCTGAAATGCCCAGCTGGGGTGGTCAGGGACGCCGTGCCACCGGACACTATGAGACCCCAGCTACATGCGGCCGCTCTACCGAGCCCAGGAGACAGAGCCGCGTGCCTCATACATAGAAACACACATGTGAAGACTGCCGAGATGAGGAGACAGTAAAATATGCCCCAACTGAAAGGACAAAGCAAAAACCCAGAACAAGAACCAAATAAAAAGAGGGCAGCAATCTACCAGCTGCAGAGCTCACAACGCTGGTTAGCGGAGGCTCCGTGAATTGAGGGGGAGCGTAGGTGAACTGGCAGAGAACCTCAACAGCGTGAGAAAGGACTGGAAACCATAAGAGAAGAGCCAGTCAGAAATGAAGGCTACATTTACCGAAATAAAGAATGATGTACGTAAGTCAACAACAGAGCAGATAAAACCTAGAATCAAAACAGTGATTTGGAATATGAGGAAGCAAAAAACACTCCATCAGCCCTTACCGGTTTGGCTAAGTGGATAGAGCGTCGGCCTGTGGACTCAAGGGTCCCAGGTTTGATTCTGGTGAAGGGCATGTACCTTGGTTGCGGTCACACACCCAGTAGGGGGGTGTGCAGGAGGCAGCTGATGAATGTCTCTCTCTCATCGATGTTTCTGGCTCTCTATCCCTCACCCTTCCTCTCTGTAAAAAAATCAATAAAATGTATTAAAAAAAAACAATCAGAATAACAACAAGGGAAAAAGAATATAAAAATGAGAATAGTATAAGGATCCTCTTGGGACAACGTCAAGTCCACCAACTTTCGCATCTTGGGGGTGCCAGAAGAAGAAAGTGAGCAAGAAATTGAAGCCCTATTTTAAAAAAATGATGGTGGAAAACTTCCCTAACCCGGTGAAGGAAAAGAGACAGACAAATCCAAGAAGCCTGAAGAGCCTCAAACAAGATGAACCTCAAGAGGCCCACACCAAGACGCATCACAATTAAAATGCCACGAGTTAAAGACAAAGAGAATCTTAAAAGCGGCGAGAGAAAAGCAATTAGCTGCCTACAAGGGAACTTCTTGTCAGCTTCTCTCTCTCCGGAAACTTTGCCGAGCAGAAGGGATTGGCAGGAAATACTCAAAGTGATGGAAAAATGAGGACCTGCCACTAAGATTACTCCACCCAGCAAAGCTATCATTTGGAATCAAAGAACAGAGAAAGAGCTTCCCGTACAAGAACAACTGAAGGAGTTCATCAGCACCAAACCAGCGTCACATGAAATGTTAGAGAGTCTTAGAGGAGAGGGAGAGAGGAGAGAGGGGAGGATGAAGGGAGGAGGGGAGAGGGAAGAGAAGGAGAAATCTCTGTGGCTTTGCCTGGTTCTTGGGAGTCCCCAGCACGGAAGAGGCTGGCTGGGCAGGTGTGGGCAGGGAAGGGGCCAGCCCCCTACAGCTGGGGTTGCTTCTGGAGACGGAGAAGGAGCAGAGGTTCCAGGGTCACTTCCCATCCTCTCCCCAAATCTGGATGGAGACCAGGTGGCTACATCTCCGTTTGGGTTCCAGCGCCTAACACTTGGCAAGGATTTCTGCCGATCCTCCATATTTCCCGTCAACTGGCCTGCACGCCAGGCTGTCCCCTCGGTGCTGGCACCCCCACGCACACCAGGTGCCACAGCCGTACGGGCACGGAGAGCCGTTTCCCCGGATGCGTGCATCACGGCCCAGGCTCTGTGCTGGCACCTGCCCCCCACCCCTGGGGAGCAGCCCGCCAGCTGCTTGCGGTGCTGTCAGCCACGCCCACCTGCTGTGTGACCCAGGGGGTCCTCTGGGCTCGGACCAGCCAAGAGGCAGGTCAGGGCGGGCCCCGCCCCGAAAGTTCCGACAATGACCTATCCCCCATCAGCCCTGAAGTCAGCCGCCCTGACCTGTACTCCAGGCTACGCGGGCCCTTCTGCCTAAACTGCCCTCCCATTCCCCCCAGGGGTACTGTGTCTTCCAAAAGACCCAGCCCCGCCGAGACCGGTGTGGCTCCGTGGATAGAGCGTCGGCCTGCGGACTGAAAGGTCCCGGGTTCGATTCCGGTCAGGGGCATGTACCTTGCTAGCGGGCACATCTCCACTGTGGGGCGTGCAGGAGGCGGCTGATCGATGTCTCTCTCTCATCGATGTTTCTGACTTTCTATCCCTCTCCCTTCCTCTCTGTGAAAAATCAATAAAATATATTTTTAAAAAAGAAAATAAAAAAAAGACCCAGCCTCCGAGCAATAGCCACCCGTGTGACCTGCCAAGCACAGTCACTGTCACGTTTCCTGTAGCACAGCCGGCTGCCCCTCCCCCAAGCCTCCTCAGCATCGCACAGTCAGGGGGGCTCTCTGAACCTCTGTTTCTTCCTCTGGGGACTGGGATCCTCATGCCTCCTCCTAGGGGGGCTGGGACAGGGGGTGAGGGCGGCACTGGCCTGGGGCATACCATGTAAAAGGGCCGCCGGAAAACTCAGTGATGGAGATAAATAACACTTTAACACGAGGGATTAAACCGTCAAAATTAATGCAGATATATCCGTGAGGAGCAACATACCGAAACGGCCAATAGAGACAGGGTCGGTAGAGCTGAAGTTTCTTTGGGCCGCAGGCTCTGGCCTACTCGGCACGGTGCCACCTCCCCCAGAATGGGGGTGGGGGCCACTCCCAGGTGTCTGGGGCCCGGAGAGCGTTGCGTCTCCATGGAGATGTAGTCCCACCCTCCCACCCCTCCCCCCGGCCCCGGAGCTGTCAGACACAGATCCAGCTCAGATGGTTGATTCTGTGCATCTCTCGAGTCCGTGTCTTGGTATCTGCAGCCCGCGGCCACTTCTGGAAAAGTCGGGGAGACACGGGGCCAGAGCAGGGAGCAGGGCCAGCCTCACCAGGGCTCTCTCTGGGGGTGCACGTTGCTTACTGTCCCTCTGACGAGACCTTCTCCACCCCCAGAGGCTCCCCACATCCGAACCTTGTAAACCTCAGCTGTAGCCGCCCCCCCTCTAATGTTCCTGGAGAGAAAGGTCAAGGGTGGGGGGCTGACCCCGGCCTGCCTGCCGCAGCCTCCACGGTGCTCATCTCCATAGTGACCCCGTCGCTCCTGTGGGAACCACCCTGGCCGGCGTTCTTCATTGGCTGGGCATCGTCCCACGCACTGGACGCTTGCTGGTTCGAGTCCCAGGCAGGGCACCTGCTTGGGAGGCAGACTTGATCCGGGGGGTATGCAGGAGGCAGCCCGTGCGTGGCTCACTCTCACAGCGATGCTTCTCTCCCTCTCTTACTCCTTTCCTTTCTCTCTAAAAATCAATAAAATAAAATAAAATAAACCTTAAAAAAACAAAAACACAACAACACAGCCTCCCCTTCCCATTTCCTTCTCCTCTGGCTCTTCCATCCCAGCCTAATCTGCTGTTCACTTCGTTCTGGTCTGTTCCACCCCCCCTCCAGCCCACTCTGTTCCTGACCTCGGCGGACGGTGCGTCACCCTGCTCCCCGCCTGCTCCACAGCCGCTCTCCGGAGCGTCCGTCCCACGCCCGTGTCCTATAGTGACCTTGCCCGCTCCATCCCTCGTGGTGCCCTCTGTCACCTCCTCACGAAGCCCTGCCTGCACCGGGGCCCGTGACCTTCGTGGGGGCGGGCCAGGGGAGACATCCATCCCTCCGGCCGCCTCCCGGGGTCGGCCGTGAGCTCATGTTTGCGGGCGGGCTGGTTTGGTTCGGTGTTCAAGTCGACAATGGCGGTGACTGAAAGGGAGGCCCGCCTTCCGTCTCTAGCTCCCTGTCCCTCTCCAATCAGCTGCCTGTTCCCGGAGGCACCAGGAGACATGCTGGCAGAGTGCGCCCCCGCCCGCTGTCCCGGGACCGCAGACAGGTGGGCGCGGCAGCGGGCCGAGGGGCCTGGAGCTCCGCCTGCACCCGATGCTGCGCGCGGGGAACCTTCTCCGAGGGCGGCTGCTCTCCTCCCCGTGGCCCCGGGCAGGGAACCCCGGGTTCCAGGGTGGGAAGCGGAGCCCATCCCGGCCCCCCTGGGCACCAGCTCCCTCGCAGAGGCCCCGGCGCCCCTGTGAAAGGAGACCCCGTGGCTTTATGCTGGTCCCTTGGTTCTCGCTAAAATCTCTCCCCCGGAAACCAGTCCTTTTTCTTTCTGGTCCTCGCCTGAGGCTGCGGTTCCTGCTGTATTAGAGAGAGAGGGAAGGGGAGGTGTGGGGGAGGACAGCGTGAGAGAAACATCGGTGTAAGAGAAAAACATCAGCCGAGACCAGTGTGGCTCCGTGGATAGAGCGTCGGCCTGCGGACTGGAAGGTCCCAGGTTCTATTCCGGTCCGGGGCACGTACCTGGGTTGCGGGCACATCCCCAGTGAGGGGGTGTGCAGGAGGTGGCTGATCAATGTCTCTCTCTCTCTCATGGATGTTTCTAACTCTCTATCTCTCTCCCTTCCTCTCTGTAAAAATAAAAAAATATATAAAAATTTAAAAAAAGAGAGAAAAACATCAACTCTGGTCCTGGAGACCAACCCGCCACCTTCTGGTGCCGGGACCGCGGTCCTCCAGCTGACCACTCGGCCAGGGCGCGACGGGGTTTCGTTGTCGAACACACACACACACACACACACACACACACACACACACACTCACACACACGTCTCTATCGATAACTTCCCCGAAGAAGTCACTCTGTTCTGTCCTGCAATGACGTGCGGCCGCTCACGGGCGCATTTCACCTCCGTGCCCATGCGCTCGGCCACCTTCCTAACGGACCGGCTAATTCCACGGGGACCCCATCATCCCTCCGCTGAACGCTCTCATCAATCATATTCCGGCAAACGGTCCTGCGAGCGCTCCCTCCCCGCCCCCGGCTGTCCCCGTCCCCGCACCCGTCAGGGTCCGTCACCCCCACGCACCGACCCGCCTGTTGGCATTGGCAGCGAGCGGGCAGACGCGCGGGCGGGCGTTCGCTTGAGGAGTTTACGTTTCTAAATGGTTAGGTCCCGCCAAATTGCCCTTCTGCCTGTCCTTCGAATCTATTTCCCCCCTCCAGCGCGAGCGAGCTTTGCAAAATGAATTTGATCGGGTGATTCCTCAGCATTAAAAGCAGTGATGCACGCGTGCACGTGCGCGCGCACACACACACACACACACACACACAAAGTCTCTCTAGAAATGGGGTGACTTGGCTCCCTGCGGGGGACGCACCCGCCTGTGGCCAGGGCTGGAGACTGGCGTGTTTCAAGGGACGGACCCGGCACAGGGACGTTGGGTGTCTGCCATCGGGGATAAAATGTCCCCCCCACCACCACCACCCAGGGCTCTTCTCCCCCGGCCCCCAGGAGCCGGCGGGGCAGGTACAGGCTGCGGAGACTCCCAGGTGTGGCCCCCGGAAGCCGGGGCTCAGGCCGGACCCGGCTGCCAGCGGGAGGACGGTGGTGGGGTCCCGCCAGAGGGCCGGAGGCGGGAGGATCCATCTCTCCGCCCCTCGGAGCTCGGGGCTCGCTCCCGGGAGGTGGGAGACGTGCGTCCCCCCGGCTGGCCCCGCTAAGTGACAAAGAAGAATGGACGCGGGCCGTGTGAACTCCCGCGTGCCCGTGTGGCGCGTGGCACTCGTATCCATCACGCGAAGTGCGACCGTCCCTGTGACATGAAGTAACGGCTTGATCGATGGCTCCTCCTGCTCCGGAGTCCCCACTCTGGTGTGCGGCCCCTTTCCCGCCACCTCCCCGCCGGGACCCGTCGCACCTGCAGGCGTGCGCCCCACGCCCGGGGCTCCCTGTGGCGGAGGGTGGCGCCAGCGGCCTGGACCGGGCCTGCGGGGTGGCCCGGGAGACCCACAGCCCCCGGCCGGCTTAGGAGGCCGGGTGCCCGGTGGGCGGGAGGCTGCCCTGGTGGGGGACACGGGCCACGTCTGTCTCCCGGGAGGTCAGAGGTCAGAGGTGCCGGAAGGGAGACCCGGAAGGGAGAGGTGCTGGGAGCTGGGAGCTGGAAGACCCCCCTGCCCCCCACCGAGAGCGGCGGTGGCAGGAGGCCAAGCCCCGGGACACGGTCACAGCCCCGAGGCCTCCCCGCCTGGAGGCCAGCGCCCTCCTCTGGGTGGGACGAGCGAGCGAGGGTCAGAGGCTCCCGGGGGCATCGCCAGGGACGACCCTCCCACCCAAGGCCCCCACGCTCGCCACCTTCCACCCACCAGCCGGGAGGAAGCAGGACCGCCTGGAGCCTGGCCCACCATCCAGGGAAGCTGAGTGACCGTCACGCAGACCCGGGCACCCCGCCCACCCGGCCACCCCTGCCCTCGCCCCCCAGCTCCCCGTCTGGGCCAGGGAAGCAGCGGGGAGGGCTGGCATGGGGGTGACCCGGAGGCCTGGCTCTGCGGCCGCGGCCCACGCTCAGGACGGGGCTCTCCTCACGCGGGAAGCCCTCGCTGCCCACCCACGGGGGCCGGGGGCCGGGGGCACAGTGTGAGGGGCTGCCTGCACGCCAGCCCGGGCGGCATGGCCGCCAGGCGGGGGCTGACCTCATGCAGCCAATGATGGCAGCGCAGCCCCCGCCGAGGCCGGAATTGGCGGGGCCTCCCGCTGGGCAGATCCAATTTTCACCTGGGAAAGCGCGGCGGGAGGAGGGGCGCGGCGGGTCGGGTGCCAAGCAGGCCCGTCCCCGCTGGGTCTGAGAGGACAGAGGCCTCCCGCCCTCCCCCGGACCCCTGAGCATCGGGTGCCGCCACTGTTGGGGAGCCTGCCCGAGCCGGCTCCTCGGGCCTGGGATGAAGGGCTGTGCGGACCGTCCGAGCTCTGCAGTCTTGTTCGGAGACACCCTCTCACCCCGCACACCCCTGCTCTGAGCTCAGCACTGCCGGACACCCTCATGCTCTCGCTGATAGAAAGTGCGGACAGGGAACCCGGAGGCCTGGTCCACCTGGAAGCTCTGAAAGGCCAGAGCCAGCCCCCTCCCCCCACATCTAATGGAGACAGTGGTCGCTGAAGCAACTTCCCCACCAAACAATCATGTCAGTCCTTCCTGATAAGATGATCTGCCTGTGACTGGAATGGCCTGCCTCAGGGCAAAGGGTGCCTCCCCAACCTGGATAAAAGGGATGGTGAGGCCAAAGGAAGGGGGTGGTCTTCCCACTAGAGCAGCGGTTCTCAACCTTCCTCAGGCCGCGACCCTTGCATACAGCTCCTCATGGGGTGGTGACCCCCAGCCATGACATGTTGCTCCTGTGATGCATCGTGATGTCAATATCTGCCTTTTCCGAAGGTCTTAGGCGACCCCTGTGAAAGGGTCGTTCAACCCCCAAAGGGGTCGCGACCCACAGGTTGAGAACCGCTGCTCTAGAGGAAGGGCCCCCCCCTCTCTCCCCTTTCTCTCTCTCTCTCTCTCTCTCTCTCTCTCTCTCTCTCTCTCTCTCTCT